>JAGKTI010001652.1:0-30047 GCA_018397915.1 Birgus latro | reverse complement strand
CGTAGTCCCATGTATTAAACCATTTTTATCATACACACACACACACACACACACACACACACACACACACACACACACACACACACACACACACGGGACAGAGCAGATGTGAGGGTCACTGTGCTCTGCTCAGCTGCATCAAATACCTAAGTGTAAACACATTGAGGTGGTTTGGCCGTGTGGAGAAGTTGGAGTGAGAGACTAATGAGAAGAGTGTATGTGAGTGAGGTGGAGAGGGGGAGAGGGAGGGGGAGGCTTAGGATGAGATGGAGGGATTGAGTGGAGAGGTATATGAGAGAGGGGAGTGTGAGGTGGGAACAGGGCAATGAAATGGCAGGGGACAGGGCGACATGGAGGCAATTTGTTTGTGGCCACCCTTTATGGGATTAAGGTGTCTGGCAGTAGATAGAGATTGATAGGTAGTATCTAAAAATGAGACAAGCTCAGTACTAAGCTAAATTATAGATGATTGTAGATCAATTAAAAGTGAAAAAATGCAGTCCAAAGAAAGTATATCAAATAATCAGAGCCCAAGGGAATTTTTGATGTTAGCAGGCAGGAAGACAGGCACCGCATCGAGTATTACAACAGACGAGCGCCGGGTAAATTCCAACACTGACATAAAGGAGATGCTAAACTGTAAGTAGAAAGTATATTTCTATAAGATGGTGTATTTTCAAGAAGTGCATCTAGATAAGAGAAAGGGAAGCAGTAAAAAACAGAATGATGATTACACAGACCTGGTGGAAATGGTTACATTTAATAAATTAGCAGAGAAAGTGAATAAACTGGAGGAAACTTTCAAACTGGTATTGGATGAAATAAGAAGGGAACTGTACCAACAAAAGGAAGAAAATGAGGAACTGGTAAAGGAATTAAACACATAAGATGCAGCAATAGGTGAGCTGCAAGCTGAGGTAGACATTCTGAGGAAGAAAATGAACGAAATAGGAAATACAGTAGTCACCCATGAAAGAGTTTTAAAGGTGTACAATAATGATATAAGACATAATAAGACAAGCAGGTAATATGATAGAGCAGAGACATTGATGTGAAGATTACTTAGGCAAATGAAATGATGAGAAATTACACAGAGGAAGTACAAAATACATGGGCAGAAGTAGCCAGAACAAGTCAAGAGCTAAAAAACCAGGCTGAAGCAAAACACATGACAAGGGAGGTGAAAGACATCATAAGGAAGTTCCCAAGGCTGATAGGGGAAACAGCTAGTACAGTATTAACAAATCTGTAGTCATCACTGGTAAAGATGAAGAAGAAATAAGGAATAGAATCACCAGAGATAACTGGAAGATGGTAAATATAATTAACATTGAAAGTAGTATCACAGGAAATCTGTGAGAAAGATGTAGAGGAATTCAAGAGATTAGGGAAATATGAGAGAAACAAGTAAAGGCCTCTGAAAGTGACCTTTCAAAGTGTGAACACTGTAGATGAGGTATTAAAAAATGCCAACAAACTTAAGGAATCAGAGGAGTACAAAGAATTGTGGATAAAAAGGTGCCTAACTCAACAGGTTTGTGTATTACTAAAGGAAAAAAGGGAAGAAGCAAAAAGAAAGAATGATGCAAGATCAAATGAAGAGAGAAGTAAATTTGTTTTACAAAGGAGTAGGATTGCAAGTAAAAAAAAATGACACACAAACAGCAGGGACTAAATAAAAGCAAGATAGTAGACTCAACCAGTGTCAAATATGTGAACAATATAGCTTGGTTGATGCACTCAAATCTAGATGGAATGGTATCCAAATTATTAGAGATAAAAGACTATATCATAGAAAACGTGCCTCATACTATTTGTCTAACAGAAACAAAATTATTTGGATGAGTACAATATTGGCGAAGAGACAGAAATTTTAAAAAAGGAGGAGGAGTTACGATGCTAACAGTGAAGAGACTCCAAGTAAAAGTGAAAGTAATAGACATACCCTCACAAGTAGAATTAATTGCAGTAGAGATTAGTACATCAGAAGGGATAATAATTGTGGCAGATTTATATATGCCATCCAAGACAAACACTTGGGATAGAGGTGAATATGAAGACCTGGCACAAAAGACAATTTGGGGTTTAAGAACCGTACTATACAGAATGGAAGAAAAATCTGAAAGAATTATACTGAAGAGAGATTTTAACACATATATAAACTGGAATACTCGAGATGTAAAAAAACATGAAAGTTATTGGGATCAAAAGCTCTTGGATCTTCTACAGAATTTTTTTCCAGCACAACATGTAAAGTTGAACACCACAAAAAGAGGACCAGAAGACCCCTCATTATTAGATCTCATATTTACTACGCAAGAAAATGAAATTGACAGTATAATTTGTCACCTTCCCTTTGGCAAAAGCGACCATGCAGTATTAGATTACAGTTTCAGGATAGCATATGATACATTTAGAGGTAATGGAAATTACAGAGAGGCTAAACTACCAAACAGGCCACTATCATGACCTAAAGTACTTTAAGGACATAGATTGGGAAAAGGAGCTAAGAGGACAAGATACAAATGTTATATATAAAAAATTCTCAGAATTTTATGAAACAGGAGTCCACAATTATGTCCCATTGCACAAGGAAATGGAAATAAGGAAAAAGAACTGGTTTAATATGGATTGTAAAAATGCAAAAGAGAAAAGAGATATGCTCTGGATCAGATGCAGGTGATATAAAAGTGAGAGAGCATATAACAACTACAGGCAGGCAAGAAATGATTATAAAAGGATAAGGAGAGAAGCTCAAAAGCTGTTTGAGGAAGACATCATGAATATAAGTACTGATCAGCTTAAGTTGTTTTACAGCTACATGCGAAGCAAAGCAAAAGCTAATGATAAAATACAATCCATCATGGATGAGGGGATAATCTGTATCAATGAAGAAGATACTGTATTTGTGAAGTACTAAAAAAAGTTTGCAATCAGTTAAAAAAAAAAAAAAGATTTGCAAGAGAGGAAAATGAGCAGACATGCCTACACATTGACAAATATACATATAATGAAACAAGAGGTCCAGGAAGAGATGAGGAAATTAGACAAGGGAAAAGCCAGTGGCCCTGACGAGATTTCATGTTGGGTATTACAGAAATGTGCAAAAGAGCCAAGCAGTCCATTACATTTAATTTTCAGAGGATCCTTAAGACAAGGAAAACTATCTGATATTTGGAAGAAAGCAAATATTGTGCCACTTTTCAAGAATGGAAATAGACAGAATCCACTTAACCACCGACCAGTATCACTGACCAACGTCTTAAGCAAAATGTTAGAAATACTGATATGATATGATAACAGAGACATTTTGATTTTAGAAGGGGAAAACCATGCATTACTAACCTATAAAGTTACTATGATAGAGTTGCAGAAATAATACAGAAAAGAGATGGCTTGGTAGACAGCATACATTTGGATTTCAAGAAGGCATTTGACAGAGTACCACACAAAAGACTTTTGTGGAAACTGTACTATCAAGGAGGAATCCAAGGTAATCTGTATGATTGGAAGCAAGATTTTCTCAGTAAAAGGGAAATGAGAACAGTGCTGAGGGGAAATTACTCATCATGGAGAGAAATGACAAGTGGAGTTCCACAGGGCTTGGTGCTGGCACCAATTACGACATAGACAACAACATTGGAAATGGAAGCTACATAAATATGTTTGCTGATGATTTAAAAATACAAAGGTAAATTACAGACACAGACACATGCATAGAACTACAAGAGGAATTAAATAAGCTTCATGACTGGAGCAGTAGATGGGAAATGGATTTCAATGTGGACAAATGTCTTGTAATAAAATTTGGTAAAAGTGAAAAAAAAGACCAGACTGGGACTATAAGTTAGGAAGTTCAGCCCTACATACATCAGAAAGGGAAAAGGATTTAGGAGTGATTATCAGTAACAGAGTATCACTGGCTGACCACATAAATGAAAAAGTAAGGAATCTGTACACACTGCTCGCTAATATGTGGATAGCATTCACATATATAAATGAAGACATGCTGAAAAAAACAGTAACATCATTCATCAGACCAACTCTGGAGTATGCATCAGTAGTCTGGATTCTGCATCTCAAAAAACACAGATAAGACTGAAAAGGTACAAAGGGCCGCTACGAGATGGGCACCAAGTTTAAGGGACCTAAGCTATGAAGAAAGACTCGAAAAATTAAACCTACCAACATTACAGGAGAGAAGGAAAAGAGAAGACATTATGTTATATAAATGCATCATGGGAAAAGAGAAAATAGACATAAATGAGCATATAACTTATGGGGAAGGAACATTTAGAGAACACTGCGGAAAACCATACGAAAAGAGAAATGATAAAGACGTAAGGAAATTCAGTTTCCCAAATCAAGCAGTTGATCAGTGGAATGCACTGCTGAATGAAATAGCATGTGTCCAAAAAATTCATAAATTTAAAGACATATATGATAAAAATAGTTCAAATCACCGGACAGTACGAGCTTGACTCATTCCAGTAAAGATACAGTATAGTTAGCAAAGAATTAGGTAAGGTAAGAACACACACACACACACACACACACGAGGAGAGCTCCCAGCCCCCCCTGCAAAGAATCTGCAGGTGTATTTTTTTCTCAGTAAACTAATAATCATTGTGATAGATTTTAAAAGTTGTGCAAAAGCTTGGTTTTGAAGTTATCATCTATACAACCTCATCAGTTTTACATGCAAACTGAGACAAGTGGTCACCCACCATGTTGGACATTCAAGTGATATGACTCCAGTCAATCAATCACTAATCTTTCATCCCTACACTAATTGTTCGTTCCTACAAACCTAACTTAATGTGGCCTAACCTAATTCAACCTAACCTAACCTAACACTTTAACTGAACCTAACTAACTGGAACTATTTGGGGACAAATAAATTTCAGGTCCGAATTGATCCATTGCCCTCTGTCTGTAGGATGCCACCTCAAATGTCATCAAACCTAACTTGATGTTCTTTAGCAACATAAATGTTATTTTTGCAGAATTTTGGTGTCATGATTGAATTATACAATTAAGAAAGGTAATCCCTGTCATAAAATTTTCATTGTTGACTAATGGGAACTCTCCTGCATCTATTATGGTGTTACTCCAGAGAGTGTAGAAAGATCGATGCTTGGTGGTGTCACTGGGAAATGAATGTTTTCATTGGCCACTTCGCCTCTTCTGGCCAGTGCTTGTTCTCATTGGCTATAGCTCCTCTCCTGGGACTACCCATAATACCAGACACCACCACGACAAAAAAAAAAATAAGAGAGAGAGAGATTTTGTAAATGTTCCATACTAATGTAATAAATTTTTTACTGCATTTTTTTAAGTGTAACATATTCAGACAGTTAGTACTAAAGAAACAGGTTATGGACATGTGGCCACTGTACTACGATTAATATTCTCTCGTAAGTATAGTAGTGTACTAGTTGTAGTAATAGTAGTAGTTCTAGTAGTAACAGAAATGAAGTCACTGAATGTACAGTGAAGCTGGATGATGAGGAAGTGGAAAATGTGAGTGCATTAAATTACTTGGGTAGTGTAATGAGAAAGGATGGAAGTTTGAAGGGTGAAATGCTTGAAAGAGTACAGCAAGGAAGAAAGGTTGCCGGTTCTTTGAAAGTAGTGATAAGAAACGGGGAAGTGAGCATGGAAGTAAAAAAGTCACTGCATGACAATATTGTGACACCAACTCTAACGTATGGAAGTGAAGGTTGGACCTTGTTAGAACACAAGTCAAGAGTGAGAGCAGTGGAAATGAGTTACTTGAGAGGAGCATATGGAGTTACATGGAGAGATAGACTGACAAATGAGGAAGGAGCATTGTGGTGTGGATGTGATTGTGATAAAAGCATTAGGAAAAACACAGTGAGGTGGTTTGGCCATGTGGAGAGATGGAGAATGAGAGACTAACTAGGAGAGTGTATGTGAGTGAGTTGGAGGGAAAGGGAGGAGGAGGCCAAGGATTTGATGGAGGGATGGAGTGGAGAGGGGACAGGGTGACATGGAGGTGACTTGTTTGTGGCCACCCCATACGGGGTTAAGGCGTCTGGTAATAGATAGATAAATAGATGGTAGTAGTAACAGTAATAAGAGGAGGAGGAATAGTAGTTTTATCCATTTGTAGTATCAGTCAGTGTTATTTTAACAATAGTCTGCAAAGTTTACTGTGTTATTTTATTTTCCACTGTAGGAAAAATGCTGATGGAACATGAGACGAATAAACTTAAGTCTCAGGATGAGGAGTACCAGAGAGAGCTGCGGGAGTGGAAGGAGAATCTCAAGCCTCGGAAGCAGGTTGGTGTACCCTCTGAGAAATCAGAAAATATTAGTATTTTATTACTATAACTGAATTAAGATTCACCCAACGTGCTGGAATGTGCATTGTATTGGACTTTATATGTACACTATTTACTTTTATGGACTGAGAAAGGACAATAAGAGAATGTATGAGGATAGCATATCTTGAAGAGTTGGGAGCAAAGTTGTTTGTATAGTTGAAGAAGTTACACTCTTACCAGAGAATGGATGTATTTTTCATTCATTCATTCATCATCCAATCCTGTATTACCCCATGATGAGTGTAGGATCCTGGGGCTAGGCAAGTTGGTCCTGACATTTAAGATGAGAGTGACCAGGCATTATGTGAGCATGATACCCCAACCACCCCGTGGGTATAAACTGACGCAGGCTTAATCCGGTTGGAGCATCTCAATTACCCACTAAACCACCAAGTGCCATAGTTTGGTTATATGGTTACCACCCAGTGTAGTAAGTGGTTTCCTGGTGTACAGGAAACCATTTGGGTTGTACTTAGTTTAGAGGCACCTGTAGACAGAAGGAAGAGGAAAGAAAGATGGAAGGAAGGACATAAGAGGAAGGGGTTTTATTTTGTTAACTCTTCCCAAGTGTTAAGTGGATAATGAGGAAGAGAAATTAGAAAATAGTCTCAGAGATCAGTAAACATATGTGAGGGTACTATAACAGAAAAATCTGCCAAGGATTTGCCTCTTACGATTCTCTTTGGATAAGGAAAGGCATGGAAATTATAAATGGTGCTCCATTGGTATACAGTCTGGTGCACTGTTCGTGGAGGTTATGTACCAGAACACCCCACAGATGTTGAATTCCACAAATAGCCCAAACCTACCAGAGAAGCCACTGATTTCAATGTTTTATCTATTCCTTTAACCCACAAGCCCACTATAACACCTGTAAAAGCATTTTATGGCACATTAATGCTTGCTAAAAAGATAGTACAGGGTGATATGCAAGCCCTTTTGGGTACAGTGTATTGTACTCACCATATGATGATGATGATGAGAGTTTGCCATGTGCTGAACAGCACATACCTACACAGGGTAACTGCACAGTTTAACTGTATAGGACAGTATTTCTCACAGAAAGCATGCAAAAAAATAACTTCCGAAACACTGGGAACAGCTTATGCTGTGCGAAAAGCAGGAAATATCTTGAAATAACTTCTCAGAAAAATCAGTGAATATGTGAACCTGCGGATAGCGGGGTTTTACTGTAATATGCAATCAGTACTAAAAGACTTCACTAACCAATTAATATAACACGAGAATTACAGTGAGACCTGATTATAATGGACTAATTTTGGGGAAAGATGGACGGTATATAGAATACAGTAGTTCATTATATTAAGAAGCTCGATAGGAACTCGCTATACTGGACATAGGGTCGGCACATATACAGTAAACTCTTAATTATCCATTGTAGCAATATCCGGCCCAACACAATATCCATCAAAATTACTCAATATCCGGTGCCTTAATGGGAAACAACTAGCGGTTCTTTGCATTATCGGGCAGGGAGGCACATCATCCTTCTCGGGTGTGGTAGCCAACTAGTATGCGGGAAAACCCTGCAACACGCCTCCAGTCAGAATGCATTATGGGAGTGTCCCACCCGGGGCGCTGAGCCTACCGTCAGTCTCTCGTTCTTTCCCTTGGATCTCGTACAGTGAAGACTTATGTATGCGCTCTGCCCTTGTGACCATGTGGTGGCCAAACCCTTGTGCTTGGACATACCCTGTGGCCACCCATGCCTTGCTCGTTGTTGTTGCAAAGCATGTGGGCTCTCAGTGCTTTGTGTCCTAGTACTCTAATGTCTGTCTCAATTGTGATTCTGAAATTGCTATACAGTACATATAATTACTGCCACAAGTCCACACTCAGTTAAGTGCACCATACTGGATTGTACTGCATGGTGTACAACTCTGCCCACCATTGATGCCAACACTTGGTGAGTACCTAGTAAACTACATACAGCACTATCCCAGATATCAGGTATCCAGCTGACCAGGATTATCGAACAACCGGGAAAATTCACGGATTGGCAAATATAAAAGTAAAAATACAAGATGAGCCAGTTTTAATGCCCGCCCCTGCACGGCATAGTCACATGTCATGTGAGACTGGGTGAAGTTGGGCGATGTGACGCGATGGCATTTCCGGTCAATGCCATTTCCTAGTTACTCCTCTTTCCACCCCCCTCCCCACTCTTTCCCCTCTTGTAATTCATTCACCCTCCATACCTCCACAAATCATCAGTCTGCTTACTGCCACCAGTCGGTAAACAAGCACTCGCAGTTATACTGTCGTATTGTGAGAGTGATTTGCACACTCCGTGATCCCTCAGGTGCAGACTAATCTTAAGTGGATTGTGTTTCCTTGTAACAGAAGCTGGATATGTGCATTAGACTTGAAAAAGGTGAAGATTGTAAGACCTTGATAACAGAATTTAATGTAGGAAGTTCCATAATTTATGATATTGGTTCTCAGGAACCCAAACTCATGGAATTTTTTGTGAAAAACAAGGTACAGTAAGTCCTCATGTTTTGCTGTTTTGGTGTTCCGCCAAAACGTCGCGAAACGTGAAACGACGAAGTGTGAATTTAAGAACCTATGGGAAAAATAGATGGGCATTCCACTGGGACAGCTACCTTACCATACCAAAGTCCTATAACACCAAACAGGCCCTACCCAAAATTAAATATGGAGTGTTTACTAGTTGCTTATACAGCATAACACAATAAACATGTACCTGAAATGACATTAGAACTGTTATAAAGAGCTGCAAACCAAAAATCCTTACCAGAAATAAAGTAAACATTGGCATGAGTGGCAGATGAAGGTGTGTTGAGGGTGGATGGGCTAGTTACTGGGTGACATGGGCCTTTTTGGGGAAGCCCCATCACCTAAGCCGAAGCCCTCGAAGTCGAATTTAGGCTCCAGCAACTCCACTTCCTCTCTGTCCACTTTTCCTCCTTCCTCCTCTCCTGTCATGTCTAAGTCTTGCATAATAGCAGCCACATTCTCTGTCACATTAAAAAAAACATGATCCTGGTTTGTCTCTGCTCCAGTAGGTTTCTGTTGTATACTGCCATCAATTGAGACTTCAGAGCATTCAAGGTGGATAGGATCTGGGTATCCTCAGGCATACTCCCGGTGTATGTTCGAAGGTTGTTGCCATGTCGGTTATGGTGGACAGGCTGTGGGACAATGTGGGTGGTCATTTTCTCCTGTGCAGTGTGCTCTGGCCATTCATTGTCTTCACTAGAGTTCATCTTTTCCTCTGTTATGTCAACCACACCTGAGTGTAGGTCGTAGTGTGTCAAGTGTTGTCTTACAGCTGTTTCGTCTACCTCTGCTGTGTTTATGCTTGTGTGTCTGATTGCTTCCACAGTTGCTGCCAGGGTGTCATCTTCCCTCTGCTGCTCACCTTTCATAGTCAGGTGAGAGAAAAGTTTCTTCCACCCATGTGTTATTGTGGCTGGGGAAATTTTTTTCCAGTATTCGACCATGATATCCACAGCATTTTTTATGTTGAAGTCCTTCCAAAACTGACTACTGTCTTGCCAGGTCGAAAATGGGCAGGTGGTGGTGGGGGTCTGGTTATGCTAGGAGGCTGGTCTGGCCTTGAGGACGGGCCCGGTCTGGGCTCCTTTAGACTACTTTGTGACTGTTCTGGCATGGGAGACAGTGCTGCGTGTGTGTGGTGCTGGTCGTAACTGCTGTCAGAATCTTCCTCCTCTTTGTGAATCTGCTGCAAAATTCCACTGTCACTTGTCTCTTGCCTGAGTCTGGCATGCACCGTAGAGTAGAACATATTCTTAACATTGGCAATGATATTTTGGTCTAGTGGTTGGAGTTTTGAAGTTGTGTTGAGTGGTAAGAAAACAACCTGGACATCTGGGTGACTTTCGACAAGATATCTGGCATGTGACCTTTCATTATCCATAAAAAGGACAACCTTAAATGCCAGATTAATTTTCCTGCAGTGCTTCTGTGCTCGGGAAGGAAGTACCGGTCAAACCACTTGTGTGACAAACTCTCCACCATGTAGCCTCTCGGTGTGACCTCCCAGTAAACGTTTAGGTTGTTCATGTTACAGTGTCGGTAAGGCCGTGGTTTATGGAACTTGTGAATTATTAGTGGCTTCATCTTGTGTGAGCCAGAGCATTGCAGGTAAGTAAGACGCTCAGCCTCTCTCTATTCATCTTCGTGCCGACTGCCTGTCTCTGTCCCTTCGTCATGTATGTGAATCTTTCTGACCACTTCCAGAAGAAACCTGTTTCATCACAATTATGCACCTTGTGCCATGAATACCCACCCTCCTCAATATTCTTGTGTGCCTCCTCTGGAAACCTTGCAGTCGCATCAACGTCTGCAGATGCAGCCTCACCATGGTATGCGGCGCACCTCACCTCACACCTTTTCTTAAACCTGAAGAGCCACCCTGATGAAGCTCTGAACACGAGTGGCGGGTTCATATTCTTCTTGTGGCAAACTGCTTGGTATATCCTAATTGCCTCGTCCTTGATTGTCCTGGTAGAGATGCTCACACCCGCCCGGCTCCTGCTGTCGAGCCAGAGGACAAGGTATCCCTCTGTTATGGCCATTACACATCTTATCACAGACGATCCCACAATCACGGTCTTGCTGGATGGGAAGAACTTGGTCCGGATCGTAACCTTAGGAAAAATATTTTAAGGCAACACTTAAACAGCAAACTCTTAAGGATGAACAGTAAACTCTTCATTTGGTGAATATTGATACAGTAAAAAACTGCGGCACAAATAAAGGTTGAGGGGAAAAAAACACACACACACATTTACTTTATTGTTATTTTACGTGCACTCACCTGCTTGTTGAGAGGTTCCTTGTTCTTCCTTAGGGGTATATAATGCAAAGTACCAGTAACCAGTGTTACCGATTTTCATAACAATACTGTATATTCTTCCCCTTAATTGTTCAAACTAACACTTGGTTGGTTAACTCTAAAAACTAACTCCATTAGGTGGATATTGATACAGTGAAAAACAGTGGCACAAATAAAGGTTAAGGGGAAAAAAACACAGACACATTTACTTTACTGTTATTTTATGTGCACTCACCTGCTTTCTGAGAGTTGCCTTGTTTTTTCTGAGTGTCCTTATGGTGCTGTCAGGAGCCCCAGTCAGGCGAAGTATCTCAGGGGCTGTCAACCCCTCCTCAATGAGCTGCAAAATCCTCTGCTTGTCGGCCGCTGAGTACCGGCGGTGCCTCTTGCCAACCCTGTATGGCCGCTTCTCCTTAGGCTCTGGCGGTGGCTGTGTAACATCAACCTCAACTCGTCACTTCGCGCGCTCTACCTCACTGGCATGCTGCATCTCAGACGTCTAGAAGTGGGTCAGGAAATCACGAGCCATGAGGCCAGGACAGCACAAAAAACACAATGGCGCTTGGGTCTGTAGTACTGCTGCTGTATCGATAGAGGGCAGGGTGGTTGCAGGATGGCCGCCAACATATAAGCATTGGTATGCTTTGTCTGCTGAGTGGCGGCTGCCGGCTGGAAGCGGCGGCAGAATTTAGGAAAAAGTGATGAAGTTTGCGACATGTTGGAAACTTTTTTCTATCGCGAAAAATGAAGCATCGAAGTAAATTGCATCAAAATACGAGGACTTACTGTAAGTAAATCCATTGAAAAAAAGCATGCTCTTCATCAGCAGAAAATGTGTGGTACCCATACGGTTTTCTTCCTAGTGAACCGACTCTAACTGCCAGCAAGCTTGCAGTATCTTGGCAAGTTCGTTCTGTTAAATGTTATTCATAAAAAGAAATAAATATTGAGCATTTTTAAGTGAACTGGTGATTTGGAAAGTATTGTTGTACAATAGAATTATCATAACTCCCTTGATCATGGTTGTGTATACGACTGTGGCCCGTCAATTTATTCCTCACCCGACCACTGCCATTCCATACCTCACTCGCAACACATCTGATTTGCAAATCGTTTCGTTTCATTTGTAAAGGCTCCAACATGCTTGCATGTCTTTGTCACCTAATGGCAGCTCTCCATGCTGCTCGATCTCTGGCAGCCTCCCTGTTCAGTCCCTTATCCCTTAGGTCACACTCAGTGGCCCCATCTCAGGTCTTTTTCAGTCTGCCTGTCGCAGGCCTACCCCTAACGTTAACACTCCTTACTCTCTGGACCCAAGTGCCATCCCCCAGGGTCTCCAGATGCCAAAACCATAAATAAGTACGAATTGCAAGCACAGTAAATTTATCCAACAGAGGAAACCTTCATTTCTATCAGTTAGACTTTATTTTCTTTGTTAGTGCAAATGTATTCTGAGATGATGTATAAATTCATCTTAGAACACATTTGCACTGGCAGAGAAGATAAAACATAGCTGATAGAAATGAAAGTTTGTTGGATAAAATTACTGCGCTTGTAGTTCATATTATCTGCAAAACAGCTCAGTGGCGAGTGAGAGGTGGAGTGACAGCAGTCAGTGAGGAATAAGTTCGCAGGTCACAGCTGTATACACAGCTGTGAGCAAGGGGGTCGTGATAATTCAGTTGTACAGTACTTCTTTCCAAACCATCAGTTCACCAATAAATGCTCAAAATGTATTTCTGTAGTTTATTTTTCCGTGTCTTATGAATAAAATAATAAATAAAATTTAACAAAATGAGTTTACTGAGTGCATTTTGCAGTACTGCAAGACACTGCAAATGTGTGTTACATCTATGGGGTGTGTTAAAGAGGAGGTTATGTTTCAAATGGATTTGTTTCAGTGGCCTCCGATACGAGTGGTATTGTATATACCACAATGATATAGCCTGTGTATACAAACTTATACGTGTATCAGATGTCCGGGAAAAACAGGTAACAGGGAAGGTAAATTCCCCAAGCTTCCTGGTTAACTGGGATTGTACTGTACTGTATCAGTACTGTACAGTATAGTAGTTTATGCTTAATTTTCATCTTTTACTCATGGGAAAATTTTCTAGGATACAGGGTTGTGACGGATAATGACGCATTATCCAGCTTGACGCTGAATGTTGAGCCAATGGGAGGTACTATGAAATATCCAGTGTAGGGGTTGTTTGAATTATGCCGGATAATTGAGAGTTCACAAAATTACAGTCCCAGTTATCCGATATCCAGATAACCGGGATTATCAGACAGCCAGAAAAATTCACAGGCTGGCAAACGTGTCAATAAAAATATATTAGTTTGCACCACTTTGAATACCCGCCACTCCACGGGATAGTCACATGTCACATGAGACTGGGTGAAGTCAAGCAAAATCAGGTGAAGGCATTTCCAGTGATGATTGTTTCTTAGTAAATTCCCTTCTCAGACTTCCTCATCTCCCTCTTTCCCCTCCGTTAATTTGGTCACTGTCCACACCTCCACAGTCTATACCCTACAGTGACAAATCACCAGCCCCCTTACCATCACCACAGTAGACAAGCTCACTTTCTGTTGTGTTGCAATAGACAACAACTTTTACACTGTGATGTCTAAGTACAAATGAAATGTAAGCGTGTTGTGCTTTCCTTGAAACAAGAGCTGGGCAGTGCAGTAGACTTGAAAAAGGTGAATATTGTAAGACACTGATGACAGTTTAATGTAGGAAATTTCACAGTTTATGATATGAAGGTCCAAGGACCTAAACTCCAGAAATTTTTCTGTGAAAAGCAAGACAGGTAAATCCATTTAAAAGGGGCATACTCTTCATAGGCTGAAAGTGTGTGGTATGGGTATGGTATTCTACCGAACGAAGTGATTCTTAATTACATGCTTGTTTACGGCATCGTTACTGTACCATGGTAAACCCATTCTGTTAAATATTATCCAGTATTTTACTAATAAAATGTGCAAAAATAAAGAAAGAAATCATGACCATTTGTTGGTAAATTAATGATGTGGAAAAAATGCTGTACCATGCAGTAGAATTATTACATCCTACATCATCTGTGTATATGGGTATGACATGCCTGTCTGTTTCTTCCCCATCTGGTTGCAGTCACTCCACCCCTCACTTGCCACTCAACCATTTTCCGGAAAGTAAAATAAATACTCAGGAAAATTGTAAGCACAGTAATTTCGTCCAACAAAGCAAACTCTCATTCTCATCGTCTAGATTTTGTTTTTTCTTCCGGTGCTAATGCATTCTGAAATGACCTTGTGTACCTCATAAATTCATCTTAGAATGCATTTGCACTGGCAGAGAAGAGAAAGTCTCATTAATGGAAATGAAGGTTTGCTTTTTTTTTTTTTTTTTAACAAAATTATTGTGCTTGCAGTTCCTACTTATTTACTCTTTCAGCAAAAACAGACGAGTGGCGAGTGAGGGGCGGAGCGACTGCATTTAAATGAGGAAGAAATGGACAGAAGGGCCATGGCTGTATACACAGTTGACATATGAGAGCGGGAGTCATAATAAGTCTACTGTACAGTTTCTTTCCATATTACCAGTTCACCAGTAAATGTTCATTTTTCCATGGTTTTGTGAGTACAGTAACAAATGATATTTAACAAAATGAACCTTGTGCATTTATCACTATTGCAGGACAATGCAAGTACGTTTATTCTGTCTAGCAACCGTGGCTCAATGGGTCAGAGCACTCCGCTCTGACCGAAGGGTCGGAGGATCAAATCCACCCAAGGGTCCTTGGTAGGCATCAGGAAGGGCATCCGGTCATAAAATGCTACACGCTCCAATCCAAAAGTCCTCTACCCAGGGGCAATGCCTTAGCTCTTCGGGGATGCCAGGTGTAAAACCAAATTATTATTATATTGTTATTTATTCTGTCTATGGGATGTGTTTAAGAAGAAGTAATGTTTCAAATGGAATCTCTTTGTGTGGCTGCAGATGTTAGGGATGAGTAGTACATATACTGCAGTGATATAGCCTATTTCTGAGAGTGTATATTAAATATCCAGGAAAAATCAGTAAGCAGGAAGGTAAATTCCCCAAGCTTTCTGGTCAGCCAGAATTGTACTGTATATGAAAAATGGTCCATTAGGTACCTCACGCCGGCAAGTTATGAGACATCAGTAAATCAGTATTGTGTGGTTTGGTGTGTGTTCTTTGATATATATAATAGATCAATAAGTATTACAGACCTAATGTTGGCCCTACTTTCAATAGATGATAATGAAAAGAAGAGGAAATGCTGTACAAGAAATACAGTAAAACCTCAATATAACGGACTTCAATAGACCGGAATTCGCTTTTATCGGACGTGAGGAGCTACCAGACTAAATTCCTATATACTGTATCGCAAAAAAGTCCGATAAAACCAGAAGCAGTCCGGACTGCCTGACCTCTTCAGCTATGTTCACCACAATAAGATTAATAAAAGACATGTTTATCAGTGTTTCGTTTCGTTTCGTTTTTGAAGGCTCCAACATGCTTGCATGTGTCGGCCTTAGTCACCTAATGGCGGCTCTCCATGCTGCTCGATCTCTGGCAGCCTTCCTGTTCAGTCCCTTAACCCTTAAGTCACACTTAATGACCTCATCCCATGTCTTTCTCGGTCTACCCCTCCCAACCCCTCCCCCAGTATTAACACTTCTCACCCTCTGTACCCAATTATCATCCCCCATCCTCTCCACATGTCCAAACCACCTCAGCCTACCTTTCCTCATCACAACACCAACACACACCAGTCCTGTACTGTACAGTATTATTACATATATTATACCATTTGATTAATGTAGTGAAGTTAACCATAGTAGAGTACCGCAATAGTAGTCAAAACAGTTTAGAAACCGTTCATATACGATCCGGACTAATGTCTGATATGTCGGAAAAAGTCTGGTTTAGCAGGAGGAAGTCCGGATATCGTTTTTATCGGAATTTTGCATTTTTCGGAATGGTTTGGGCTCCAGTTAGTCCGTTATAGTGAGGTCTTACTGTAGTTTTTATTTACCTTGTGACTTTGGTTCTCCACGTGCTTGGTGACTGTCCGCTCAACCTGCAATGGCTGGCTGTTCCTTGCATTATTCACCCAGAACATTTCTTACTGATCTTACACACTCACCTGTACAATACAGTAACTTCAGTCATTTACACATGCCCACACAGTCCACTTAACTCTACGTCACAGAGCATACATTCACCTCTCAGATTATTACAGTAAAACCTTGATATAATGGACTTCAGTAGGCCGGAATTCACTTTTATCAGACTCAAGGAGCTACAAGACTAAATTCCTATATATCAGAAAAAGTCTGATAAAGCCAGAAGCAGTCTGGACTGCCTGACCACTTCAGCTATGTTCACCACAATAAGGTAAATAAAAGACATGTTTATCAGTGTACAGTACAGTATTATTATTCCATTTGATTAATATAGTGAAGGTATAACACAGTACAGTACTGCAATGGTAGTGAAAACAGTTTTAAAACCATTGGTGTAATTCGGACAAATGTCTGATATGTCAGAAAAAGTCTGGATTAGGAGGGGAAAGTACAGATGTCGCTTTTATCGGAATTGTGCATTTTTCGGAATGGCTTGGGCCCCAATTAGTCCGTTATAGTGAGGTCTTACTGTACTTTATGTTGCTGCATGTACACATATTTACACTTATGTTGACACTACTGTCTTCATGTAGCCACTCATCCAGGTCAACAGCATCATTGATCTCTTGCTTGGCAGAAGTGACCATTCCTGAAACCTCTGTCAGCTCATACCATTCAAAAGTGGACTTTTTCCCATTAGGGAGACCCAGATCTTGATTCAGCCATTTTTGAAAGTGTACAGTGGCACTTGTATCCATGCCTTGGTCCAGTTCAGCACACCAGCCAGCAAGTTGTAGTTTTTGAAGTTCTCCAGCATCATCTTCCCTCATGAATCCTCATATAAAGGCTTGTCCATGCCATCCTCTGTTGCCACAGGGCATTGTGCCATGTAGAGGTTCCTGTAGTGTCTCATCACTTTCAATAATGCCTTCATCCATGGGCTGAATCGAGGCCTGCAAGACAGAAACATGGCCCAGATCTTGCTGTCCTTACTGACAAGCTTGTTGATGGCAGGGGGGCAGGAGCCTTGTCCGGGAATAGTAGGGTCTTTGTCTTTTTCTTTGATCCCATAGTTGGTCTGGTGCCTACGAAAATCAGATAAGTGGTGGAACCAGTCATATACAAAGCCCTGTGTAAACCATGGTACTCAACAGGCAAGGTAATGGGGTCCTTGTTGCCCATGTGATGCATATTCTTCCCCACCACCACAGACTTGAGATGATGGGAACCATTGGCATTTGAACACATAATTTTGGAGATCTTGTCCTTCGTTATCTTGTGCCCTGGTGTAGAGCAGATATCCTGCACTGCCTGCATGTTGTGTGGAATTGAGCGGCAGAATAACCCAGTCTTGTTGGGGTTGTATACAATAAAACCTCACTGTAACAGCATAATTGGGGAAAAGCCTGATCCATTAAAACTAAAAATCCCTTATATCCGTTTCTGAGTTTGGATTGCAGATCCTGTCCTTTGCAACTTTGTGCCCTGATGTAGAGCAAATGTCCTGCGCTGCCTCCATGTTGCATGGAAGTGCACGGCAGAATAACTCAGTCTCATCAAGATTTTATACAGTAAAACCTCACTGTAATGGCATAATTAGACACTTCACCAGATCCTGTTTCAGAAATCTGCCACTAGGTTCGCTTCCATTGCCCAGCTCTGATTTGGGGTAGGCATTGAAAAAGTAGCCAGTGCTTAATTTCTTTTTTAATTTTGACACTAAAACATATTTTACTCATCAGATTACTGTTTTTGTTTTTTTTATGCAAGGAAGAAGGAACCAAAGGCCACAGGCCTGCATACTGTTCCTTCCAAGAAAAAGCAAAAACAATACAAAAGAGAGCCAAATTCAAGCTCCGTTCAATTCAAGATGCCTGGACACACTGCGTTTGAAAGACTGGAGATCATAGGAAGTAGGAAATACAGACAGAGGAAGACAGTTCCAGAGTTGACCAGTTGCATAAATGAAGGACTGGGAGTAACGGTTAACTCTTGCATTAGAGAGATGGACAGAAAAGGGATGAGAGTTTGTTGCTAGACGGGTACTACTTGCCCGTCGTAGAGGGGGAGGGATGCAAGCAGACAGTTCAGAGGAACAGTGACCATTGAAGTAGAGATAGAAGAGAGATAAAGGTGCAACAGTGCGGCAAAGAGACAAAGGTTGAAGGGAATCAGTAAGAGGAGGAGAGTTAATGAGACGAAAAGCCTTTGACTCCACCCTATTGAGAAGAGCTGCATGTGGGGAGCCTCCCCACACATGAGAGTTGTACTCCATACACGGGCGAATAAAACCCGTGTACAAGGTCAACATCTGTGCTGGGGTAAAGAAAGTTTGGAGTCGGCCCACCACACCTAATCTCTTGGAAGCAGATTTCACAAGAGATGTAATATGTTTTTTCCAAGACAAATCCCGAGAGAATGAAACCCCAAGCATGTTCAAGGATGATGCAGGACATAACTGTTCATTATTAAACATTAGTGGGTAATCTTGAGGAAGATTTTGTCGGGTTGATAAGTGTAAGAACTGAGTTTTTGATGCATTAAAAATAACAAGATTATTTTTACCCCAATCAGAGATACGAGCCAAGTCAGACATTAGGTGTGCCATAGCCTGATCCCTTTTTTTGTTGAAGTAACTGCTGAGATGGACGTTGCAGGAACCGAATGGAAAGCGAAGGGTGGAATCATCAGCATATGAGTGGATAGGGTTAGATGTACAGCTTAGAAGGTCATTGATGAATAAAAGGAAGAGAGTAGGTGATAGGACAGAGCCCTGAGGAACACCACTGTTGATAGGTCTAGGAGAGGAACGATGGCCGTCTACAACAGCGGCTATAGAACGACAAGAAAGGAAGCTAGAGATGAAGGCACAGATGGAAGGATAGAAACCATAGGAGGGCAGTTTGGAAATTAAAGATTTATGCCAGACACGATCGAAAGCCTTTGAGATGTCAAGTGCAATGACAAAGCTTTCGCCAATGTCCCGAAAGGAGGATGACCAAGAGTCTGAAAGGTAGGTGAGAAGATCGCCAGTGGAGCGTCCCTGACGGAACCCATACTGACGATCAGAAAGGAGGTTGTGACAGGAAAGATGCTTTAAAAATTTTCTGTTAAGAATTGACTCGAAAACTTTTGAGACACAGGATGTTAAAGCAATTGGACGATAGTTAGAGGGTTGGGAATGGTCACCCTTCTTTGGGACTGGCTGAATGAGAGCAAACTTCCAGCAAGAAGGAAAGGTACAAGTTGACAGACAAAGGCGAAAGAGTTTACCTAGGCAGGGTGTAAGCACAGAAACACAGTTTTTGAGGACAACAGGAGGGACTCCATCAGGACCATATGCCTTTTTAGTATTGAGGCCAGTGATGGCAGAAAACACATCAGCTGAAGAAATTTTAATGTCAGTCAAGAGGAAGTCAGAGGGGGGAAGTGATGGAGGAATAGCACCGGAATCGTCTAAGGTGGAATTGGAGGAGAAAGTCTGAGCAAAGAGATCTGCTATATCAGTAGAAGAAATAGCTACAGAGCCATCAGAGTAGAAAAGAGGAGGGAAGGATGATGAGGTAAAGTTGTTAGAAAGGTTTTTGGCAAGGTGCCAAAAGGAGCGAGAAGAATTCGAGTTGGAGAGTTGGGAACATTTAGCATGGATGAAATTGTTTTTAGCAGAGCGAAGAACAGACTTTGCACGATTCCAGGCAGAAATATATAAAAGGTGTGATTCAGGGGTGGGTTGGCTCTGGTACCTCTTATAGGCCCTCTCCTTGTTGCGGACAGCATTAGAACAAGCGTGATTAAACCAAGGCTTTCTTGCATTAGTCAGAGGATATGAGAAAGGAATGTATGCTTCCATGCCCGAGAGAATAACCTCCGTAACGCGCAAGGCACACTCAGATGGCTCCCGGCCAAGGAAGCAATAATCATTCCATGGAAAATCAAAGAAGTACTGCCTGAGGGCCTCCCAATCTGCAGCTCCAAAGTGCCATAGGCGGCATTTCTTCGGAGGGTCCACAGGCCGTACTGGAGCGATTGGACATGTTAAGGTAATAAGATTATGATCGGAGGAGCCCGACGGAGAGAAAAGATGAACAGTGTAAGCAGAAGGATTAGTTGTTGGGAAATGGTCAAGTATGTTGGAACTCTCTCCAAGGCGGTCAGGGATGCGGGTAGGGTGCTGTACAAGCTGCTCTAGGTCATTAAGGATAGAAAAGATGTAGGCTTGTTCACCAGGTGGATCAGTGAAAGGAGAGGAGAGCCAAAGGTGGTGGTGAACATTGAAATCTCCTAGAATGGAGATTTCAGAGAAAGGAGAAATGGATAGAATGTGTTCCATCGTAGAAGTAAGATAGTCAAAGAATTTTTGATAGTCAGTAGAATTAGGAGATAAGTAAACAGCACAGATATATTTAGTCAGAGAATGACAGGAAAGCCAAAGCCAGAGAGTAGAGAATTCGGAAGAATCAAGTTCAGGAACACGAGAGCAAGATAGATCGTTGCGTACATATACGCAACAGCCACCTTTGGCTTTGAAACGAGAATAGAGAAAGTAGGAGGATACAGAAAAGGGTTTGCTGTCAGTTGCCTCAGACAGCTGAGTCTCAGTGAGAAAGAGAAGGTGAGGTTTAGAGAAGAAGAGGTGGTGCTCGACAGCCTGAAAGTTAGAGGAAAGGCCGCGAATGTTACAGAAATGAAGAAGGATTGAGTCAGATAGTGATTCCAGGCAGCTCTTTGAGTCGTCACTGGGAGAGGGGCGGATGGTGGGGGCATTTATGGTCCCCCCCCCCTGGGGACTCCGAGGCATGATTTTTGTGCGCCATTTTCGAAGATAATTTTGAAAAGGAAGTGAAGTGTGTAGCGTGTTTGAAGTTTGGTGTTGACAGTTAGAGAAACTTGTATTGGAGAGCATGCTGGTCTACTCTCTGTGTAACTGAGACACTGAAAAAGTTCAGCAAAGGAGGATGGTCAGGAACAAGTCCTGAGGGCTAATGAAACGGGAGCTCCAGCTCTCCCTGTCATCAGCTATCCATCCTCCTTGGGAATACTGCCCTGCTCGACTGCATGATATGCTTCAAAGAAATTACAATATGGGAGCATTTTGATTGTATATAATGTCATTTTGTAAACTCAGCTTTCATCAGTTTACTCATCTCAATAAGCTTAACGTAGAGAAAAAAACCTTGGCAATTTTACTAGAATCATCCATAAAGCAAGATAACCGTGATTAAAATATTTGTTATTCATTAGTATCCTTAAAAGAAAATAGATATAAAGCCGATGATTTGGCAGCACCTTTCAATATGCTGCCCTGCCTGACGTGCTGCTCTTGGGTGCCTTCCCTTTTTCACCATCTGTTTGAGCTTTTCCTCTTTGAACCCCGAATATGGTACACCTCTTTCTTTGAGATACTCCTGTAATTCTGGAATGGTCCATTCTCTCAAATGTTTCCCTGTTTCCATTGCACAGTTTAGTAAGTGCTATGCCCAGCTCCTCCCCACATTTGGCTTTGGTTAAAGTGTCGTACCATGCTGCTGTTTTGTTTTGTTTAATATGGCTGATTCACTAACTAAGCATTCATTAAATACATCATTTTCAGTGGAACAGCTTACTTCTTTAAAGCATTCTAAAACACACACATCAGAAGTCCTGAAGGTAATCTTCTTTTACTAATTGCACACAATTTATTCGTATATTATGTAAACAGACAACACACTACTTTAGTCCCCAAGATAAGATTCTCTGAAAGCCTGGTTATTCTTTCTTTACAGGTATATATATGCACTTGATTGAATAGGAAAAAAAGGTTCCTATAAATAGCAACATTATTATTAACTTAGGTACAGTTTCACAAGTCTTTAAAACCCTGCAGAAATATTTAACCCCTAAACCGTGGGGTTGTGTGAGGGGGTCCTGGCACTTCCATAGCGCTCTGACTTATTTTTTTTAAACATTGGCCAAAACTATCCCGAGTGATTTAAATAACACTCAGGATTCTCCTACAGTTTTTCATATATATTTATATCTTGAAAGCCCCGGTTACTTAAAAAGAAAACAGAGGCACCCAACTGATAGCCCACGGCTTGAGCCATCACCACTGAGCATCACGAAGGTGACAGCTCACGGTTAAGTGGTTAATCGAGGCAGGGCAATGCTAGACCACCTGGTGGCAGACCTCTGAAACAGGGTTTGGTGAAGTCTCTGATTGGGGGAAAGCCTAATTTGATAAAGCTGAAAATCCTTTGTATGCAATGATCCCCGTCTGAAGTGGGATTTCAAGCACATGTTTGAAAATGTGTGCAGTGAGTACAGTAGCATATTCTGGTACCAAAAATGAAAACTATACCCATTTTACTCTAACCTGGCCCATAATTTTGCCCTTTTGCAGCTTATATTGCATGCTTGTCATTGCACTTCTTCATGAAACACATGTGTTGCAACCCATTTAATGGACATTGTTCATTATAGCTGATGAAAGTTTGATGGTCTCGTAGTGTCTGTTAAGTCCGATATCAGATCTGTTGAGGGATGTTAAATCGAGCTGTTACAATACTTGGAATAAATGCAGATCCTCCTAAGTCAGTTTTTTTAGGTTCTCTACAAAGGGCTTAGCTGTGGCAACATCAGCACTTAGGAGCTCATTTGTGATGGCCTTGTTGACAGTGCCATGGTGTCTTGTGCATCACCACAGCAAACCATCACTGTATTTTAAACCTATGTGACCCAGGTGCACAGTAAACCACTCTTTCGCTTGCTGGATATCATAATGAGCTCCACACAAGAACACCCTCAGCTCCTCTGTATATACCACTTGTACCCTGCCTCATCCAGCCCTTTGAGTTTCATCTTCCTTTTTTGCTTTTTTCGCCATATTCCAGCCTCTTCATGTTCTCCTTACATTTCCCTTGGCCTTGATAATGTGGTGGATCATACTCTTCTTAGGCCAGAAAGTCAATCTCGTTACACAACTGTTCGCTGTGTGACAAATCGCTACAGTGATAATTCAGAAGTTATACTCTTTTTTAGAAATTATAAAAAATTGGTTGCATTTGTGACAGCCACCTCCAAGAATCTCTTGCAGACACAGTGATGCATGCAAGCTGACAGTCAGATGTTTGGGCCAACATGGCAGCCCATTGCTTACATTCGATGTGAACACGTGCCTTTGTTTTCATTTTTTACATGAAAGACCATTGAAATGCTAGTGCTGTTGCCAAATATCAGTGCAGATGCTTAGCAAATAATGCAGTGTGCAATATTAAGTGAAATGATAACTTTGTGTGAAATATTAAAACTTGTGACTTGGAAATTGTGTCAGCCATGCATACACAGCTCCCTAGTAACCTGATTGAGCTAAGGTGCCCACCCGGTGTTTATATTTGCTGTGATCATCTGCCTTTCATTCTGTTTTGTGCATTTTTTTTTTTTTTTAATGCAAGGAAGAAGGAACCAAAGGCCAAGGCCCGCATACTGTTCCTTCCAAGAAAAAGTAAAAACAATACCAAAGAGAGCCAAATTCAAGATCCATTCATTTCGAGATGCCTGGACACCCTTCGTTTGAAAGATTGAAGATCATAGGAAGTATGGAATACAGACAGTGGAAGACAGTTCCAGAGTTGACCAGTTGCATAAATGAAGGACTGGGAGTAACGGTTAACTCTTGCATTAGAGAGTTGGACAGAAAAGGGATGAGAGAGTGTTGCTAGACGGGTACTACGTGCCCGTCGTAGAGGTGGAGGGATGCAAGCAGACAGTTCAGAGGAACAGTGACCATTGAAGTAGCGATAGAAAAGAGATAAAGAAGCAACAGTGCGGCAAAGAGAAAAAGGTTGAAGGGAATCAGTAAGAGGAGGAGAGTTAATGAGACGAAAAGCCTTTGACTCCACCCTATTGAGAAGGGCAGCATGTGGGGAGCCTCCCCACACTTGAGAGTTGTACTCCATACACGGGCGAATAAAACCCGTGTACAAGGTCAACATCTGTGCTGGGGTAAAGAAAGTTTGGAGTCGGCCCACCACACCTAATCTCTTGGAAGCAGATTTCACAAGAGATATAATATGTTCCGTCCAAGACAAATCCCGAGAGAATGAAACCCCTAGCATGTTCAAGGATGATGCAGGACTGAGCTGGACATTATTAAACATTAGTGGGTAATCCTGAGGAAGATTTTGTCGGGTTGACAAGTGTAAGAACTGAGTTTTTGATGCATTAAAAATAACAAGATTATTTTTACCCCAATCAGAGATATGAGCCAAGTCAGACATTAGGTGTGCCATAGCCTCATCCCTTGTTTGCTGAAGTAACTACTTAGATGGGCGTTGCACAAACCGAATGGAAAGGTGGAGGGTGGAATCATCAGCATATGAGTGGATAGGGTTAGATGTACAGCTTAGAAGGTCATTGATGAATAAAAGAAAGAGAGTTGGTGATAGGACAGAGCCCTGAGGAACACCACTGTTGATAGGTCTAGGAGAAGAATGATGGCCGTCTACAACAGCAGCTATAGAACGACAAGAAAGGAAGCTAGAGATGAAGGCACAGATAGAAGGATAGAAACCGTAGGAGGGCAGTTTGGAAATCAAAGATTTATGCCAGACTCGATCAAAAGCCTTTGAGATGTCAAGTGCAATGGCAAAGCTTTCGCCAATGTCCCGAAAGGAGGATGACCAGGAGTCTGAAAGGTAGGTGAGAAGATCGCCAGTGAAGCGTCCCTGACGGAACCCATACTGACGATCAGAAAGAAGGTTGTGACAGGAAAGATGCTTTAAAATTTTTCTGTTAAGAACTGATTCAAAAACTTTTGAGACAAAGGATGTTAAAGCAAGTGGACGATAGTTAGAAGGTTGGGAATGGCCACCCTTCTTTGGGACTGGCTGAATGAGAGCAAACTTCCAGCAAGAAGGAAAGGTACAAGTTGACAGACAAAGGCGAAAGAGTTTACCTACGCAGGGTGTAAGCACATAATCACAGTTTTTGAGGACAACAGGAGGGACTCCATCAGGCCCATATGCCTTGTTAATATTGAGGCCAGTGATGGCAGAAAATACATCAGCTGAAGAAATTTTAATGCCAGTCATGAGGAAGTCTGAGGGGGGAAGTGATGGAGGAACAGCACCGGAATTGTCTGAGGTAGAATTGGAGGAGAAAGTCTGAGCGAAGAGATCTGTTTTATCAGTAGAAGAAATAGCTACAGAGCCATCAGAGTAGAAAAGAGGAGGGAAGGATGATGAGGTAAAGTTGTTAGAAAGGTTTTTGGCAAGGTGCCAAAAGGAGCGAGAAGAATTCGAGTTGGAGAGTTGGGAACATTTAGCATGGATGAAATTGTTTTTAGCAGAGCGAAGAACAGACTTTGCACGATTCCAGGCAGAAATATAAAAAAGATGTGATTCAGGGGTGGGTTGGCTCCGGTACCTTTTAAAGGCCCTCTCTCTGTTGCGGACACCATTAGAACAAGCGTGATTAAACCAAGGCATTCTTGCATTAGTCAGAGAATATGAGAAAGGAATGTATGCTTCCATGCCCGAGAGAATAACCTCCGTAATACACAGGGCACACTCAGACGGCTCCCGGCCATGGAAGCAATAATCATTCCAAAGAAAATCAAAGAAGTACTGCCTGAGGGCCTCCCAATCTCCAGCTCCAGAGTGCCACAGGCGGCATTTCTTTGGAGGGTCCACAGGCTGTACCGGAATAGGACAGGTTAAGGTAATAAGGTTATGATCGGAGGAGCCCAATGGAGAGAAAAGATTAACAGTGTAAGCAGAAGGATTAGTTGTTAGGAAAAGGTCAAGTATGTTGGAACTCTCTCCAAGGCGGTCAGGGATGCGGGTAGGGTGCTGTACAAGCTGCTCTAGGTCATTAAGGATAGAAAAGATGTAGGCTTGTTCACCAGGTGGATCAGTGAAAGGAGAGGAGAGCTGAAGGCAGTGGTGAACATTGAAATCTCCTAGAATGGAGATTTCAGAGAAAGGAGAAATGGATAGAATGTGTTCCATCGTAGAAGTAAGATAGTCAAAGAATTTTTGATAGTCGGTAGAAATAGGAGATAAGTAAACAGCACAGATATATTTAGTCAGAGAATGACAGGAGAGCCGAAGCCAGAGAGTAGAGAATTCAGAAGAATCAAGTTCAGGAACACGAGAGCAAGATAGAGCGTTGTGTACATATACACAACAGCCACTTTTGGCTTTGAAATGAGAATAGCGAAAGTAGGAGGATACAGAAAAGGGTTTGCTGTCAGTTGTCTCAGACAGCTGAGTCTCAGAGAGAAAGAGAAGGTGAGGTTTAGAGGAAAGGCCGTGAATGTTACAGAAATGAAGAAGGAGTGAGTCAGACAGTGGTTCCAGGCAGCTCTTTGAGTCGTCACCGGGAGAGGGGCGGATGGTGGGGGCATTTATGGTCCCCCCCCCGGGGACTCCGAGGCACGATTTACAGTCTCCATTTTTAAAAAAAAATTGAAAAGGAAGTGTAGTGTGTATGTAGTTTGGTGTTGACAGTTAGAGAAACTTGTATTGGAGAGCATGCTGGTCTACTCTCTGTGCTACTGAGACACTGAAAAAGTTCAGCAAAGGGGGATGGTCAGGAACAAGTCCTGAGGGCTGATGAAACGGGAGCTCCAGCTCTCCCTGTCATCAGCTTTCCATCCTCCTTGGGAGTACTGCCCTGCTCGACTGGTGCTACAGTCTACTCCTGAATCACCATTACAATTGCCAGATAACAGTGCAGGTACAGTAAAAATCCTGTAATCCAAATCGCAGGGGACCGACGGTCTTCCAGACTGTTGTTTTTTTTGGACTGTTGGGAGGGCTCTTTGAAAACATTAATAATATATACATGATCATTAAATAGACCTAAAATGATAAGGGTTATTGTTTTACTCACTGGAAATGCATAGAAGTATAGATGAATAGTTGCAGTCAGGTACATCCAAGTCCAAACCAGATAAATCCTTAGATAAAGCTCAGGAAAAATTTAAAACCCAGAAAAATTTGAAAAATTTCACCTTGCCAGATTCAGAGTATAGGGATTTTCAGATTATTGGTAGTCAAATTGGAGGACTTTACTGTACAGTACTAGCAAAGAGTGCAGTGTGTGATATTCTGTGTGAAATACTGAAACTTGTGACTTGAAAAGCATGTCAATTATAATGTACACAGTCTCCCCAGTCAGCTGACGACAGGGCCTCCCGGTCAGCTGATTGGGCCAATATGGTCACCCAGCACTTTTTGCTGTGATCATCTGCCTGTAATTCCATTCTGTGCATGAAAGGCTACCGAAACACCGTTGCTATCACCAGATAACAGTGCAGGTACATAACAAATAGTGCTATGTGCAATATGAAGTGAAGTGATAACTTCGTGTATGAATTACTGTACTGAGACTTGTGACACGGAAATTGTGTCTGGTAAGCATGCTACCCTAATGGTAAACATGGTGCTACTGAGAGGTGTCAAGGGCAAGCCGAAAAGGGGTAAGGTTTTTTAGATTTTAGGTTTCTTGGCCAAGAGCATCCTTCCTCACCCCATTAAACCCAGGTTACATTGATCTCACTGTATGATAAATCGTTATGTGATAGGCTTTCACTTGATGGAACCCTGTCGTATAGCGAGACCTTAATGCGCTACATGGCACACGTTGTTCCTGTTCCTTTATTATTTTTTATCTGGTGGAAGTGGACAAGATTTTTCTCTTAAACCTAGAGGTTGCTGATGGTGGCTGGATGAATCACTCTTTCGTGATAATCAAAGACGGAAAATAAAACCCACACCTGACGACAAAGAATATATGTACCAAACAGTTTCGGTGGACACTCTCACCACTGAAGATGGTGGCAGTGTCCACCGATACTGTTTGGTACATATATTCTTTGTCTTCATGTGTGGGTTTTGTTTTCCGTCGTTGCTGATGGTGCTGTTGGTGATGTTTCCTTGAAAGCCATAATGCACAAGTACACTAAGGTTGACACACACAGTCATGCAAGAATTTGGTAGGTGGCAGAGTGGCAGGGGCAGAGATATTGTCAGTATGAAGAGCAGAGTGACAATGAGGACAAATCAGCAGCTTGATCCAGGACATACCCTGCCACCCACACACTGATCAAGTGATTACAGCCTGCATGATGCACCCTTCCTCTCCATTGTCCACCACCTCACACGTGGCTCTCCAGTAGGCAGCCACATGCACTTCCTGTACCAGACCTTAGTTTGATATTTAATATAAGTTGTCTGGTAGGGTCAAGGGGCCTATTAAATCTGAAGTATGTTATATATGGGTCCATTAAAGTGAGGCCTCACTGTAATGTACAGTACTGTAATAAGTTAGTCCCAAAGTACACAGACTGTTTTGCCAGTTTCCAGGATATTTATTCCCCAGCCAAACTGACAGGATGGGATTGACAGTGTGAACATGAATTTCACTATTCTCATTCAAGAACTACATGGCCCTTTTCTCACATAATTCTAACTGTTACAGTTTATTCACTTTAGCATGGATATTTTCATTCTTTTGCAACCTATTTCTTGTCGCTTAATGTCAGCATAAGGCATTACAGGCACTACAGCCATGGATCCTTTTCATAGCACTTGTTCATGACTGTACACATATCCTTGTGTCAACCTCTTGCTATAGCTCTGCATTCAAGATGGAGAAATGGCAGTTTTATACCTAGTTCAAGTGAACAGAGTAAAGTGAGTGAACATTCTTAACCATCATTTTTTGTCTTGTTAAATGATCTCTTGTGAATACAGAATTTTGTAAAATTCAAGCAATATCTGTTTTTACCATGAACATTGCCATGGCATCTGTGGCCTCTAGAATTCTCTCACAGTTTTATGCATCACACATGCATTTTATGAATGTGCAAGAGACTGTGTTAGAATAATGGAAATTGGAATATTGAAAGGCCAGAATAAAAAGAGCTTTTAGTATTACTATATAATGACCTCTTTATGGATAACAACACTTTCGTAAATCATAAAGCATTACTTTCAATTATTAAGCAAATTGGGTGATTGTAGAAGGATTAGTACAGATTTATGTACTGTAGTTATTATGTTAAAAGTTATTGAAAGTCCATGTTCCTGTAACAGCATAATATGTCTTTTCTGTTCCTTTGTGTTTGGTGGAATATAAATTGCTTTGTTCATATGCAGATAGCATTACTTTACTTCCATTAATTTTAGTTGATGTTTTCAAGGTAGAATTTTAGTTTACATTGTGAACATCAGCTATTTCTGTTTTTAAACCCTAAACTGCAGCATTAGGATTTTCCACCCCATGTGTGGTGTGCAAGAAAACATTGACTTTTGAAAGTCCTCAGAAACCATTCTTAGTCCTTTCATATAATAGAGAACATACTGAATTGTGGGTGTGAGGTGGGGGTCCTCACCATCCACTCACTCGATGTAGTGCTGCTCTCGGGTGACTGCCCTTTCCTCTCTTCCTTCATTTTTTCCTTCCGTTCTCTTCTGTTTTCCTTTCCTTCATTCTTTTCTCTTCCATATGCCTATGGGCGACTCTACACTCTCTCTTTGATCTTTTTTCCTTCATTCTTTCCTCTTCCTTCCACCTATGGGTGACTTTACACTGAGTGACATTTACTATGCTGGGTGGTAACCATATAACCAGATTATGGCACCAGGTGGTTTAGTGGGTAATTAACCCCCTGACACCAGGCTCACTGCACCCTATCCCCTTCCCACAGTTGGTCTTATTTTTGT
>JAGKTI010001651.1:24779-73641 GCA_018397915.1 Birgus latro | reverse complement strand
TAACCTAACCTAACCTAACCTATCCTAACCTAACCTATGCTTACCATAAAGAATTTCATGCCTAACCTGTTTTCATCATGCCGTAAATGTGTTTAAAAAGTACCCTAAATGTTAATCATAATTTCTTGCTTGCAATTTAATTTTTTCATGCATGGGTTTTAAGTGCACCAGCTATGAAAAAGGTGAAAGGCAGTGAATTTCATGTCTGGTCATAACCTAACCTAACCTAACCTATCCTAACCTAACCTATGCTTACCATAAAGAATTTCATGCCTAACCTGTTTTCATCATGCTGTAAATGTGTTTAAAAATTACCCTAAATGTTAATCATAATTTCCTGCTTGGAATTTAATTTTTTCATGCATGGTTTTTAAGTGCACCAGCTATGAAATAGTGAAAGGCAGTGAATTTCATGTCTGGTCATAACCTAACCTAACCTATCCTAACCTAACCTAACCTAACCTAACCTAACCTAACCTATCCTAACCTAACCTATGCTTGCCATAAAGGATTTCATGCCTAACCTGTTTTCATCATGCTGTAAATGTGTTTAAAAATTACCCTAAATGTTAATCATAATTTCCTGCTTGCAAGTTAATTTTTTCATGCATGGTTTTTAAGTGCACCAGCTATGAAAAAGGTGAAAGGCAGTGAATTTCATGTTCGGTCATAACCTAACCTAACCTAACCTAACCTAACCATTTTTCTGGTAGCAGTTTACATCATTTACTGTATTTGATGCTTTTTATCCAATAATTTAGTGCATAAAATGTGAGAAAAGGTGATTTCCATGTCAGATACTTACTTATACTATGCTGGCAAGTTCTGAGCACCTATGCCTCACTCACCTCTAAATCACCATTTTTTGGTTAAAATTCAATTAATTCATGCTTTGTGTGCATTGTCTATATGAAAAGGGACCTAAATAAGTGCTATACATGTCCAGTAGGGAGATAGGAAGGTAGTTTTCTGATTTAGGTTATGTTAGGGTCATGAATGACCAGTGCTGGAGCTTCAGGGCCCAATATCCGGACAAAACCAATATTCGGACATGCCTTTGGCTCTATTACATCGGATGTTGGAGGGATTACTGTACTCTAGGACATAAAACGGATTTTTGGCAAATATTTTTAAAAAGTCAGTTGGAGCACGAATTACTGCCAGCAGGAAGGGCAAGAAACGCCTCGAAGAACCCCACAGTTTAGTGGTTAATGGACTGATCTTCCTAGAGATCATGGAGAACTGACAAAGGCTCCCCCACCTGCCTACCGTACAGGAGCTCGAATGCAGAGAAACTGGTCCAGTCACTGGGGATCTCTCGTAAAGCAGAAAGGACAGGGACTAAGTACCTGTGCCATTCTCTAGGTCTGCTTTCACACAGTTTCCTAAGGGAAGCCTTTAAGGTAGCATGGAATCTTTCCACACTACCATTGCCACGAGGATGATGAGTAGTGAACAGAGGCTTGACACCCAACAACTTGTGTAACTCACCATGAGCTGGGAAGTAAACTGAGCTCCTTGATCAGAGAGAATTTTTTTTTGGAATACCTACTCTGGCGAAGATTATGACAAGAGCCTCAGACATGCTGATAGAAGTGATTTCTTTGAGTGGTACTGCTTCAGTAAACCTTGTGGCAAAATCGATAAGGGTTAAAACATATCTATGACCTTCTGATGATGGAGGAGAAAGTGGACCTCCTAAATCAATAGCAACTCTCGAGAAGGGTTCTGTAAGTATGGGCATGTGTTTAAGGGGAACAGGCTTAAATCTCCCCCGTGGACACATGCATTGGCAGAAGTCACATGACCTGCATAAATTCCATACATCTGCCCCTAATCTAAGCCAAAAGAAATTTTCCTTTATCCTCATCTCAGTCTTTCAATGGGAAAAATGACCAGCTAGAGGACTTAAATGATCAGTGACCACAACTAGTTTCCTACACTGCAAGGACAACTAATGTTTTACCCACTTTCTCAGAATTCGCCTCCATTCTTAGCATTTGTGCAGACACAATAAAGGAGTCCATTTTGGTACATATATTTGAAAATAGTCCCATCACTGACTGAGCTAATTTCTGAACCACAGCTAATGTAGGACATTGAGCCTGCAGGTTACAAAACTGCTCAGGGGTTACATTCAGGGGTTCAAGGTTAGGTATAACTAAAGGATGGACAGTCTTGGATTGGGAAGACCTATTTTGGACAGCCTGAATTTGTTCAGTTCAGGCATGAATAGTAATACTGGTTCTTATTTTCTAGCCCACTTGCACCTGGCACATTACCAATGAGGATGCTGCAGCACTTACTTGGGGCTCTAATTGCATGAACCCACCCATTAATGTAGGGACATCTAATGAAGCATTTTGCCTGGGGAAAGGTGTCTACACGCCCAAGTTAGTCAGCTACTTTAGTTTGGGGGCAATTTTCTGTGTCAACATCAGGGAGAGCTTCTTCTGACACCATAATATGGGAGGCCCCAGTGTCACAGAGAATGGCAGATACCCAAGTGCCGTTTACTGCCCCTGATGTTAAGTAGTCTGATTTAACAGGGTCATCTCAACAAAAGCTTACCCGTTGAGTGTCAGAGGCATTATTAGATTTAAAAGCAAAAGTGTTTTTTAGGACAACGAGGCTTTTTTCACCGCACCCATGACAGACGATGGATGACATGTCTTTTCCTGTTCACTTGTCCTGATGTATTCACCTGCCCAGTATTTTGAGGAATATTAGAAGAGAGTAAACTAGACTTTTTGGCCCCAGTTGAATCCTGAGTTGACTTTGGGTGTGCACGATGGGCTGCACTCCAGTTGTCTGCAAGAACAAGCGCTTTATCTGAGTCTTTAACCCAATGTTCCTTAAGGTATACTCAGAGTTCAGGGGTTAGAGAAGCAACAAACTGATCCAAGATCATGAAAGACAAGAGTATCAAAATCATGTTCTGTATTGCAGGAACTCAGACAGTGATCAAATAGGTGACCTAATAAGATTGCAAACAAGTCATAGGTCATGCCTGGTTTAATGTGGGCTGATCTCAGTTCATTCTGGTAAGAGTCAGGTGACTTGTCAAACCCTCAAAGAAGAGTTTTCTTTAATTCATCATAATTGCTTGTGATTTCAGCTGAAACCAGGGTAAATATCTATGCACGTACCTGTCAGGAGGCTAGCAAGATGGACATTGTAAGTATTTTTGTCAGTACTCAAGAGAACTATTTTTGTCAGTACTCAAGAGACTACCAATCCTTTCAAATCGAGCGAGGTAGGTAGATATATCATCACCTTCACAATAAGTTGGTAGTGAAGGTTTGCTGACGTTACCAATGTTGTTAAAGGCAACTGAATAATTAGTTTGTGAAGACCTAGCCCTTTCCTGCTCTACCTCCAATTTCTTTAACTCTGTTTCTTTATCATTGGCTAGTTTCTGTGCCTCCAACTCAAGTCTCTGTCTCTCAGTCTCTGCTTCTAACCTGTCTTTCAGTCTCTGCTACTAATCTGTCTTTCAGTCTCTGCTTCTCTTTCCTTTGCGCTCTTCTCTTTAGCAAGATTCTGTTGTCCAGTATATACAGTAAGACCTCACTATAACGGACTAATTGGGGCTCAGGCCAGTCCGAAATATGCGATTTTTCGATAAAAGTGACATCCGGACTTACCCCTGCTAATCTGGACTTTTTCCGATATATCAGACATTAGTCTGGATTTTATCGGTAGTTTTCACAACCATTGCAGTATTGTACTGTGTTTTACCTTCACTACATTAATCAAATGGTATAATAATACTGTATTGTGCACTGAAAAACATGTCTTTTTCTTGTCTTATTGTGGTGAACATAGCTGAAGTTGTCAGGCAGTCCAGACTGATTCTGGCTATATCGGACTTTTTCCGATATATAGGAGTTTAGTCCGGTAGCTCCTCGAGTCCAATAAAAGCGAATTCCGGTGTACTGAAGTCCGTTATATCGAGGTTTTACTGTACTTAGCCATGTCATCCCCCTTTAAACCGATCAGTTCAGCTTGTTCTTTAAGCGCCTTAATATCCATGATAAAATAAATTGACCGAAAAAAAGAAAAACAAATACAACTCACAGTCAAAACAATCAAAATCAATGAAAGGCTAAGGTCTGTCTACTTAGCATTTGATCGTCATCGGATCATAGTAGTCAGGGTAACCAACAGGCTAAGATCTGTCCACCTGTCATCTGATTATGGTAATCAACATCTGAAGGTTACTTTCTGGCCCCAGGGCAATAACCAAAGAGAAAAAAGAATTACTGTATAATAAAGTCATTTCGTGATCCAGACCCTCTGTACTGGCAGGCTAGTAAATCCTTTTGCGAGGTCGCCGTTGTGATTGGGTCCATAACAGTTCGTTTAATAATAGATTGTAGCACTTCCCTTACAGAAGGGTTACTGACAGCACAGACAGAAAGATGGGCAACTTTAATACAATAATCTTAATTGAAAGATGAATAAAACAGCAACAGAATTAGTTAAAATAAATAATGTTAATGAATCCGGCTGTGTAAACTCAAGCATTCCCCTGCCCCTAAAGTTTGAATGGTTATTTAACTTTTCCACTGCCGACTATACTTCTGTGGATCTCCTAGAAGTTCAATTTCAGATCAGCTCACTGCACAGTGAAGTTTTGAACAGGAGATCATTTAAAAGATGCTTGGGAGAAGGGCCAAACAGGAGTAGAAGACCCGGCAGTTAGGCAACAGGTGCTGGGGCAGCTCCTCGGCTCATAGGTGATGACCCTCAGGTAATCAGAGGTGTCCTCGCTTGGCCAGGCAGTGGTATGGTCTCAACAACAAAGGACCGACACATTAAAAAAAAAAGGGGGGGGGTAAAGTCAATAGATGTTGAGTAAAAACTAACAATTTGGATTTTTAAACAAACAGCACTAAACCTCAATCGGTAGAGAGTTGGCTTGCAGTCCCGAGGGACCCAGGTTCGAATCCTCGCTGGGGCAGGGAACAGTTTAAGGATTTGAATTTCATTAAATCAGGCTTTACTGATCTACCAGAAGACCCGCCGACATGTCGTAAAAATAACCCCGCTAATACCAATACACCAGTCCTGTATGAGACAGCCCTAGCATGTATTCAATATGGACGGTGGGTGTTAGCGCCGAAGTGGTGATATGTAGAGGTGTATGGTAGGAGGACGGATGGGCCTTGATAGCAGGCTGTAAAGCCTATGCCCAGAGTCGGACACATAAAAAAAACAAAACAAAAAACAAGTACCCTATTAACAATATGTAACAAAAGGAAACTCAAATGAAAACACAGATGTGTCCTCGTGGCAGAAGTCGATGAGAGAGTGTGAACAGGTTCGTCAGTCCCACCGAAATCAGTTCCGTTTTATCCTCAAGGCTTCAAGAGACTTATTGATGAACCGGCTTCATTGAATCAGTTAATTACAGGGTTCAGTGAATCAGTTACAGGGTTCGAAAGGTTTGAAGGGAACATAGTGTGGACGAACGAAGCACAGTTTAATTTAATGATCTGTTCATAGGAAAAAAATTAAATGTATTAAGATAAATAAATTTCCCTCACACCCAAGATGTATGTTTTTATGTCCGTGAGTATGCCTGTGACGTACGCTCCTACATCCTGTTATATCAGCATTTTCCCAGCGCTTTTCACACGGTGGTAGAGAGGTGTGGGATTGTTTTCTGAGTCTGGTATAAGCCACTGAAGCTCTCAGAAGCTTCATCCACAAACCAGTCATGCACGTCTGGGCGCAAAGGGGTTAACTTTTATCCAGCATTGGCTACCCTGTTTAGGAGTTGGTCCAATTTCTGTAAATGCTCTTCTGTTGTTTTTGTTGCAATTATGTTATCCAGATAAGCAAAAATGCCATCACCCAGCATTCCTGATAACACACTGTTCATTAATCATTGGAAGGTACCAGGAGAGTTCCACGGGCATTCCGTGGTACTGGAAATGGCCACCGTTTGTGGAAAATGCTGTATATTTGCATGATTCCTCGTCAAAATATGCGAAGTAGACTGTAGCACCAGTCGAACAGGGCAGTACTCCCGAGGTGGATGGCAAGCTGGTGACAGGACTTTCGTTTCACCAACTCTCAGGACCTGATCCTGACAATCCCCCTTTGCAGAACATTTTCAGTGCTTTCATTTACACAGAGAGTAGTCCAGCATACTCTCTTAATACCTTTACCTTCAACTGTCTACACCACACTTCATGCACATAATATATCATTTCCCTTCCCGTTAGCAGTGGCTGCTGCATTAATATCAGTAAACAAGGTGCTATCTCGGATTGCCACCACTGGCAGGGTAAGACTGGTGGCACAGGGTCCTCCAAGTCCCCATCAAGCGACTGTGCCAGGAGTGGTTGTTGCAGATTCTGTCCATGCTTGTCAGTGGAGAACTGCAGGTGTGGCCATATTCTTCACCAATATCCATGGCCTCAGTGAAATTTGAATTCATTTCATTTTTTCCTTCAATCCGTATCCCCTCTAGCCCTGTTCCTCATCGAACCCCAAATCTCTCCCTTTACTGAAATATCCCCATTTGTTTTCCTGGTTACCATCTTCTCACAAACTTCCATAATAAGGGGGGCACCTGTTGGTATATCAAATCTGAATTTGCAGTTGACACTTCTAAACTTCAGCTAATTTTGATTACTCACTTTATAAACTAAATTATCTAAATATTACCAAATATATCTGTGTGGTAGCTGGGGGTGCCCATCATACACCCATCATACACTCAGTATAGGGGTGCCTTATGGTCTCTACACTGAGTGACAAGCCAAATGTTTTCCTCTACCCAGGAAACCATTTATTATGTTGGGTGGTAACCATATTACTGGCGTTTTTGGCTGGGGTAAGTGTCCCCCAGAATCCCCTGTCTAAAATCACTTAATCATGGCAGATGTTTTGGAGAGCCTCAGAAGGCCCAATACCTTTCCAAATGGGCAGATTCGCATGGCCATGTGGAATGTGAGAGGTGTGCATGAGGAGAGCAAGGGGGTGGAAGTGGTGAATGTGTTCAAGAGTGCGAGGTATGCCGTGATGACATTGTCTGAAACAAAGATGAAAGGGTGTGAAGTGGAGGAGTGGGAGGGTGTGAAATGTGTAAGATCAAGCATGAATGAGCGAGGAAGATGCAGGGAAGGGGTTGCTTTGTTGATGAATAAGGTGTGGCAGAGTGGAATGAGAGATTACAAATGTGTCAGCTCAAGATGTATGTATGTCAAGTTCAGGTTTGAGAAGGTGAAAGTGGCTGTGATTGTAGCGTATGCATCATGTGATGACAGGAGTGAGAGAGAGAAAAACAGGTTTTGGGATGAGATGGATAAAGCAGTGGGAGAAATGCCCAGAAGCTGTTAACCCTGTGAGGTTTCTGGGCTGGGCACATTATGTCTGTGCTAGAGTCAGCCACTTTCAAGCTGACCTACATCTTCATTTCGCGATATTTTTCTTTGATCCCTTTGTGTATACACCCCACCCTCAGTTATCACTCCTAATTGGTGCCGCCATGGCTGCGCTATAGCCGAAAATGCGATAGCTGAAGTGAAGAACTTATGGTAATAATTCTTTTTGGTGCCATGACCTCAGTATTTACCCCTAAGATACCCGTTTTATAGCACAACTCGAACAGGGCAGTACTCCCGAGGTGGATGGAAAGCTGATGATAGGGATAGCTGGAGCTCCCGTTTCATCGGCCCTCGGGACTAGTTCCCAACCATCCGCCTTTGCTGAACTTTTTCAGTGTTTCAGTTACACGGAGAGTAGGCCACCTTGCTCTCCAATACAAGTTTCTCTAATGTCACCACCAAACTATACACTACACAATCTTCTGAAAATTCAGGAAAATGGCAAAAACTAACAGTGCCTCAGATTCCCCATGGAGGGGGGACCACAAATGCCCCCACCATCTGCCCCTCTCCTGGTGATGACTCATGCCTGGAACCACTGTCTGACTCACTTCTTCATTTCTGCAACATTTGTGGCCTTTCCTCAAATTTTCTTTCCGTGGAACACCACCTCTCCTCCTCTAAACCTCACCTTCTCTTCTTAATGGAGACTCAGCTGTCTGAGGCAACTGACAGCAAACCCTTTTCTGTATTCTCCTACTTGCTCTATACTCATTTCAAAGCCAAAGGTGGCTGTTGTGTATATGTACGCAACAACCTATCTTGCTCTCGTGTTCCTGAACTTGATTCTTCTGAATACTCTACTCTCTGGCTTCAGCTCTCCTGTCTTTCTCTGACTAAATATATCTGCGCTGTTTACTTATTGCCCAATTCTACTGACTATCAAAAATTCTTCGACTATCTTACCTCTACGATGGAACACATTCTATCCATTTCTCCTTTCTCCGAAATCTCCATTATGGGAGATTTCAATGTTCACCACCACCTTTGGCTCTCCTCTCCTTTCACTGATCCACCTGGTGAACAAGCCTATACCTTTTCTATCCTTAATGACCTAGAGCAGTTTGTACAGCACCCTACCCGTATCCCTGATTGCCTTGGAGAGAGCTCCAACATACTTGACCTTTTCCTTACAACTAATCCTTCTGCTTACGCTGTTAATCTTTTCTCTCCGTTGGGCTCCTCCGATCATAACCTTATTATCTTAATCTGTCCTATTGCTCCGGTGCAGCCTGGGGATCCTTCAAAGAAACGTCGTCTGTGACACTTTGGAGCTGGGACTGGGAGGCCCTTAGGCAGTACTTCTTTGATTTTCCCTGAAATGATTATTGCTTCCATGGCCGGGAGCCATCTGGGTGTGCCTTACGCATTACGGAGGTTATTCTCTCGGGCATGGAAGCATACATTCCTTTCTCATATCCTTTGTCTAATGCAAAAAAGCCTTGGTTTAATCACACTTGTTCTAATGCTGTCCGCAACAAGGAGAGGGCCTACAAAAGGTACCGGAGCCAACCCACCCCTGAATCACATCTTTCTTATGTTTCTGCCTGAAATCGTGCTAAGTCTGTTCTTCGTTCTGCTAAAAATAATTTTATCCATGCTAAATGTTCCCAACTCTCCAACTCAAATTCTTCACGCTCCTTCTGGCACCTTGCCAATAACCTTTCTAACAACTTTCTAACATCCTTCCCTCCTCTCTTCTACTCTGATGGCTCTGTAGCTATTTCTTCCACAGGTAAAGCCGATCTCTTTGCTCAGACTTTCTCCTCCAATTCCACCTTAGACGATTCCGGTGCTGTTCCTCCATCACTTCCCCCTCTGACTTCCTCATGGCTGACATTAAAATTTCTTCAGTTGATGTATTTTCAGCCATCACTGGCCTCAATACTAACAAGGCATATGGTCCTGATGGAGTCCCTCCTGTTGTCCTCAAGTATTGTGCTTCTGTACTTACACCCTGCTTAGGTAAACTCTTTCGCCTTTGTCTGTCAACTTGTACCTTTCCTTCTTGCTGGAAGTTTGCTCTCATTCAGCCAGTCCCATAGAAGGGTGACCATTCCCAACCCTCTAACTATCGTCCAATTGCTTTAACATCCTGTGTCTCAAAAGTGTTTGAGTCTGCTCTTAACAGAAAAATTTTAAAGCATCTTTCTTATCACAACCTTCTTTCTGATCGTCAGTATGGGTTCCGTCAGGGACGCCCCACTGGCGATCTTCTCACCTACCTTTCAGACTCCTGGTCATCCTCCTTTCGGGACTTTGGCGAAAGCTTTGCCATTGCACTTGACATCTCAAAGGCTTTTGATCGAGTCTGGCATAAATCTTTAATTTCTAAACTGCCCTCTTACGGTTTCTATCCTTCCTTTCAGGTCGTTCTATAGCCTCTGTTGTAGATGGCCACCGTTATTCTCCTGGATCTATCAACATTGGTGTTCCTCAGGGCTCTGTCCTATCACCTACTCTCTTCCTTTTATTCATCAGTGACCTAAGCTACATCTAACCCTATCCACTCATACGCTGATGATTCCACCCTTCACCTTTCCATTCGGTTCCCGCAACGCCCATCTCAGCAGTTACTTTAGCAAACAAGGGATGAGGCTATGGCACACGTAATGTCTGACTTGGCTCGTATCTCTGACTGGGGTAATAATCTTGTTGTTTTTAATGCTTCAAAGACTCAGTTCTTGCACCTATCAACCAGACAAAACCTTCCACAGGAGTACCTGCTGATGTTTAATAATGTCCAGCTCGTTCCTACATCATCCTTAAACATACTTGGGGTTTCATTCACTCGGGATTTATCTTGGAAAAGAACATATTACATCTCTTGTGAAATCTGCTTCCAAGAGATTAGGTGTGCTAAGCCGACTCTGAACCTTCTTTACCCCTACACTGATGTTGACTTTATACACGGGTTTTATTTGCCCCTGTTTGGAGTACAACTCTCATGTGAGGGGAGGATCCCCACATACAGCCCTTCTCAATAGGGTGGAGTCAAAGGCTTTTCATCTCATTAACTCTCCTCCTCTTACTAGCTCCCTTCAACCTCTTCTCTTTGCCGCACTGCTTCATCTTTATCTCTTTTCTATCGCTACTTCAATGGCCACTGTTCCTCTGAACTGTCTACTTGCATCCCTCCACCTCTACGACGGGCACATAGTACCCGTCTAACAACAACCTCTCATCCCTTTTCTGTCCAACTCTCTAATGCAAGAGTTAACCGTTACTCCCAGTCCTTCATTTATGCAACTGGTCAACTCTGGAACTGTCTTCCTCTGTCTGTATTTCCTACTTCCTATGATCTCCAGTCTTTCAAATGCAGTTTGTCCAGGTATCTTGAAATGAACATATCTTGAATTTGGCTCTCTTTTGTGTTGTTTTTGTTTATTCTTGGAAGGAATGGTTTGCGGGCCCATGGCCTTTGGTTCCTTCTTCCTTGCATTAAAAAAAAAATATATAGTAAAAAAATGAGCAGACTGTACAAACTTTATCGGCGCGCTCCACTGTTTATAAGTAAAGAAGATGGCGGCTGCTTCAGCTGTGTACTGCAAGTGCTCCAACTGTGGACTTCTTTCACTTCTATGAGGAGGTTGAACTTCACCAAATTCATTGTGTTAAGTAATGAAACATTTAAGAGTCTTTGGGTATACTGTAGCGACTAGTTTATAGGTTTGTTTGTAAAATCGCTATGAAAGTGTTTGTGACGAAGCACCAATCTCTTAGTCAAGACGAAGTATAAGGCCTCCCATCATCATCATCACATATATAAAAGTGGTTATTAATGTATTTTAGTGGAGTTTTATTCACACTTGAGCATACAGACTTTATCAAATGAACTTCTTCAATCACTGCTTGAGTAGCATCCTCTGCCATCTTGAATGTTTTGGTTGGTCAGCTGATGTGTCCACTTGGCCAAGCTTTTTTTTCGCTCAATCCAGAAGGGTGGTGCATGATAGCAGGCATTTATGCGTGCTAAAGAATTTGGGATAGCAGGCATTTATGCGTGATAAAGGAATTTGGGTAGGTTTTTTATATGTGTGTGATAGCGGTAAAATGCTATAGTGGAACCCACAATAGCCGAGGGTTGGGTGTATACACTTTTTGTGCTAGGATGTTGTTTTTGGTGTCATTTTAAAGCTGAATACAGTAGTTGTACTTTATCGCAGTATGTTCAAAAAGGGAGAAAAATAAAATAAAATGTCAAAATAATGAGTTGAAGTTAGGCGAAAATCAAAAATTTTATATCGTGCTGTAGAAAAATATTCGGCCAAAAAAAACTAATAAAGCTATATAAATCTGGTTTAAACCATGCAAAACTACAATCAATTACCTTTACAATGATATATATATATTATGGTAATTCTTGCTTTTTGTTGTGTGGTAAATCAAAATGAAAGAGATGCACAATTTTCTTTTAGTCTTGGCCGCATATTCACTTCACAGTCTTTTTATTTGATCGGTCAGTGCAAATACACTTTTTATGATAGGATGCTGTTTGGGATATTATTTTGAAGCTGAATAGTTGTACTTTATCGTAGTAATCCCTCTAATATCCGGACGACCATTAACCTGACATACTCACTAACCGGACATTCTGGGCTGCCCAACCCCCAAAATGAAAAAAGAAAGAAAGAAAAAATCGATTAATTTTCGATTTTTTGGGACCGCGTCAGTTTGAATTTCCCGCGCGCGCCGATCCCCTCTGTTTACACTCGTGATGCCACTATCGGTTGCCATTACCCACTCCCCTCCTCACTCCCCTCCTCCCTCGTGAACAGCTCCGAAAATGGCGGCCAAAGTGATTGCTTTTGTGGTGATACCCTACCTCCTACAGTGCTTGATACTGCTCTTCACCTTCTTCATCATGTGTGTGATGATGGCCCCGCCTCCTGAGAAAAGGAAAAGAGTGGTTCTGACTCTGGAGAAGATGAGGCAGATATTGGACAAGGTGGACGCTGGCTGGTCAACAGGGCGCATCTTACGTGAGTTCAACCTCCCTCGCTCCACCTTGTATGATATCAAGAAGTCCTGAGACAAACTACAGCAGTACACGGCTGATTTCGCATCGAAGACCAGATGAAACGTGCAGAGGAAGGTGATGTTTACTCCTAAGTATGCAGACATCGACTGCTCCACGTTGATTTCGTATCGACAACAATGTGCTGCTGGTGTGTTGGTACGTGGAACAGAGCTGAAAGCTGCTGCTGAGAAGTTCACAAGGCTCCATGGATCGTCACTAGACCACACGGGAATTTACTGTTGTGTACAGTGCAGTGAAGTGATGTTATTCCAGTTATAAAAATAAAACCTTTGTGAAAGTGTTGGTGAGAAGTGCTGGTGATTCTCAAGTGGAAAGGTGTGTCAGGTGCAACATCTTCCTGTCAGAGTCTGAGATGATAGAGTGGGTTATTACATCAGGACGGCCGCTTTTTGTTCGTAAGTACCCTAACTTCATGCCTAACGTGTTTTCATCATGCTGTACATGTGTTAAAAAATTACCGAAAATGTTAATCATAATTTCCTGCTTGCTATTTAATTTTTCCATGCATGGTTCTTAAGNCCTAACCTAACCTAACCTATGGTTACCATAAAGATTTTCATGCCTAACCTGGTTTCATCATGCTGTACATGTGTTAAAAAATTACCCTAAATGTTAATCATAATTTCCTGCTTGCTATTTAATTTTTCCATGCATGGTTCTTAAGTAAACCAGCTAGATAAAAGTTTGAAGCAGTGAATTTCATGTCCGGTCCTAACCTAGTTTAACCTAACATTGTGTTAATCATAATTTCCTGCTTTTAATTTAATTCTTTCATGCATGGTTATTAAGTGCACCAGCTATGAAAAAGGTTGAAGCAGTGAATTTCATGTCCGGTCATAACCTAACCTAACCAAACCTAACCCAACTTAACCTAACCTAATCTAACCTAACCTAACCTAACCTAACCTAACCTAACCTAACCTAACCTAACCTAACCTAACCATTTTTCTGGTAGCAATTAACATCATTTACTGTATTTGATGCTTTGTATCCAATAATTTAGTGCATAAAATGTGAGAAAAAATGATTTCCATGTCCGATACTTACTTATACTATGCTGGCAAGTTCTGAGCTCCTATGACTCACTCACCCCAAAATCATCATTTTTTGGTTAAAATTCAATAAATTCATGCTATGTATGCATTATTTATGTGAAAAGGGACCTAGATAAGTGCTATACATGTCCACTAGGGAGGTAGGAAAGTAGTTTTCTGATTTAGGTTAGGTTAGGTTAGGGTCATGAAAAACCAGTGCTGGAGCTTCAGGACCAATATCCGGACAAAACCAATATCCAGACATGCCTTTGGCTCTATTACGTCAGATATTGGAGGGATTACTATGTTCCAAAAACGAAAACAAATAAAAAGTCAGTGACGAGTTGAAGTTAGGCAAAACCCAAAAATTTTATACCTTGCTGTAAAAAAATATCCACAGAGAATAAATAAATAAAGAAACAAAGCCATGAGGCAGACCAGTTGTGCAGTACCTGCCATGCATAGAACAACCATTCCGTGGCGTCACTCTCAAGTCTCATTGTTATGATGCATAAATGCAATTTATGGTGAATATTTTACAAAAGTTTCTTAAAATGACGATTAAAAGTGTCATCGGAATCTCTGAGGTCGGGTTTAAAATAACTATCAAAATTGTCATTGGAATATCAAAGGGTTAAGTGATCGTATTGGGCGATATGAATGGAAGAGTAGGCATTGGTCCTGAGGATAACATAATGGATTGTAATGGTGTACCCAGAGAAAATGATAATGGGAAGCGATTGAAGGATATGCGTCAGGAAAGGAGGTTGTGCATTTGTAACCTGTATTTCAATCACAAAGATGCACATAAATATACATGGTATAGAGGGAACGGGGATCGTGTTGAAAGGAGCCTGATTGATTACATGCTCGTAGAGAGGTTGATGCTGGGAATGGTTGCTGATATGAGGGCCATGAGAGAACACTGTGGAGTTCTGTCAGATCATATGATTGTGGTATGCAAGATCAAGCTGAGAGGAGTGAGGTGGATCAGGAGAGAGAGGAGCAGTCAGGGACAAACACTGAACAGGAAGCTGAGGATCAAAGAAATGGCAGATGATTACAGAACCAAATTAGGGGAGGAGTTAGAATCAGTGAATTGAAATGAAATGGATTTGAGCAGCCTGTGGAATGCTTATAGTGATTGCTTAGTTAGGAATGCTAAAGCAGTGTGTGGTGTTGCAAGAGTGACAACAAAAAAGAATGGTACAGCATGGTGGGATGAAGAGGTTAAGAGAGCAGAGGAGGAAAAGAGGAAGAAGTGGCTAGGGTGGTTGCAGGACAGGGTTTCAAATGAAATAAGAACTGAATATATTGAGAGCAAGAAGCACATAAAGAGACTATTGAAGAGGATAAAGGAGGAGGTAAATGATGATCTAGGAAGAAAAATGAATGCAAACTACTCTGAAAATGGGAAGTTATTCTGGAAAGAGGTGCAGAAATGTAGAAGTGACAGCGAAAAGAAATGTGATAGTGTGAAGGATGTAAGTGGTTGACAATTAACTCATGGGGATGAAGTAAGGAGCAGATGGAAAGAATATTTTGAAAGCCTGGTGAATGGGAATAGAGAGAGCAGAGCTACAAACATGATTGGCTTTCGGGTGCACAAAGAAGGAATCCAATGCCAGGAAATGTGACACTCGCACAGGTGAAGAGTGCTGTGAAGTGTCTGATAAATGGGAAAGTAGCTGGGGTTGATGAGGTGTAATCAGAGGTGATGTAAGTGTAGTGGAGAAAGTGGAATGAGGTGCTTATTGGAGATATGTAAGAAGGCATGGATGAGAGAAACTGTGCCAGCAGAGTGGAAAAAGGTTGTGATTGTACATCTGTACAAAAATAAAGGTGGGCAAAGTGAGTGCAAGAGTTATCGTGGGATAAGTTTATTGAGTGTAGTGGGGAAGGTATATCGAAGAATTATTATAGAGAAAGTAAGAGAGATATCAGAAGTCTTGGTGAGTGATGAACAAGTTGGCTTTAGGAGTGGCAGAGGATGTATGGATCAGATATTTGCAGAAAGATAGTGGAGAAGGCTTGTGAGAAGGACTAAAAGTTGTTTATGGGATTCGTGGATCTGGAAAAAGCATACAACAAAGTAGACAGGGAAGGATTGTGGAAGGTTTTGTGCATGTGCTGTGTAGATTGTAATCTGCTAGATGCCATCAGAAGTTTTTATGATGATAGTGACGCATGTGTAAGGGTAGGTGGGCATCTAAGTGAATGGTTCACGATTGGTGTGGGCATGCGACAGGGTTGTGTGATGTCTCCATGGTTGTTTAATATATATATGGATGGGGTGGTGAGAGAAGTAAAAACACAAGTAATGGAGAAGGGGATGGCATTGGTAATAAATGATGATGGATGCAATATCTCAAATTTGTTGTATGCTGTTGATGCAGTACTACTTGCAAATACTGGACAAGAAATACATTGACTAGTGCAGAGCTTTGGTGATGTCTGTGAGAGTCATGCCTTGAGAGTAAGTGTAGAAAAGAGTAAAGTGATGTTATTGAGAGAGAAGGTGACTCCCAGTGTGATGTTGCAGTGAATGGAGAGAGACTGGAATTGGTGAGAGTGTTCAGATACCTGGGAAAATGTGCAAAAGAAGTGGAAAATAGAGTGACACAAGGAAGGAAAGTAGCTGGTGCTATGAAGGCCTTGATAAGAAACAGAGGCTTGAGTGTTGCAGCTGCACAAGGCTTACATGAAGGAGTGTTAGTGCCAACTTTAACATAAGGATGCGAGACCATGGTGTGGCATGAAAATGAAAAGTCAGGAGTGAGAGCAGTGGAGATGGGACTACTGAAGAATGTATGTAGAGTGCGGAGAGTGGATTGGATACGAAATAATGTGATTCGTGAAAGATGTGGAATGAGGAAGTCTGTGGACCCCTGGGCACCAGAATCCAAGAGAGTGTACTGAGATGGTATGGTCATATGGAGAGAATGGACAGCAATAGAATTGTGAAAAGGTATATCTAAGCGAATTTGAAGGAGGGAGGAGGCGAGGTAGGCCAAGGAAAAGGTGGAGGGATGAGTGTGTGAGGAAGAGAGGTTTGGAAGTCAGTGAGACTGGAGGACTGACAAGAGATCAAGCTGTCTATCTATCTATCTATTGCCAGACGCCTCAATCCCGAACGGGGTGGCCACAAACAAATCGCCTCCATGTCACTCTGTCCCCTGCCATTTCACTACCACGCTCCCAACTCACACCCCCCTCTCTCATATACCTCTCCACTCCATCCCTCCATCTCATCCTCGGCCTCCCCCTCCCTCTCGCCCCCTCCACCTCACTCACATACACTCTCCTCGTCAATCTTTCACTCTCCATCCTCTCCACACGTCCAAACCACCTTAACGTGTTTCTCCTAACGCTTCCCATCACGTCCTCAAGCACACCACAACGCTCCTTCACTTCCTCATTTGTTTGTCTGTCTCTCCATGTGACTCCACATGCTCCTCTCAAATAACTCATTTCCACTGCTCTCACTCTTGACTTCTGTCCTTCCAACAGGGTCCAAGCTTCACTTCCATATGTCAGAGTTGGCATCACAATACTGTCATGTAACAACTTTTTCACTTCCATGCTCACCTCCCTGTTTCTTATCACTGCTTTCAACGAACCAGCAACCTTCCTTCCCTGCTGCACCCTTTCGAGCACTTCACCCTCCAGACTACCATCCTTACTCATCACGCTGCCCAAGTACTTAAATTCACTCACATTCTCCATTTCCTTCCCATCCAATCTCACTGTAAACTCACTGGCTTCACTTCTCGAAGACCATCACTTTACTCTTCCCCACATTCACCTTTAGATTCCGTTTCTTACACACTCTCCCAAAATATTATGAGAAGAAGTGCATGATCAGGGATTTGGCACCCCTTTTTAACTTGACAGCATCTGGATTGACTCTGTCAGATATGTTTGTGTGAAGCTACATAACGTGGTGAATGTTTTTGGCGTATCAGATAGAGCCAGGATTCTGGGAGCTTGAATGATGAGTGAATGGAAGTGTGACCAATTGGATTGGGCAAATTTGGACTGTCTGGACGTTGCTACTCCTCACCTTGCCTTAGAATGGGAATGGAGGTCAGGATGATGATAATGAAATATCTGTGTAGTCTGTTGCTCTCCCAATGCTCCTTCAGAACCCAGTGTTTTTGACTCCATATCCACACAGTTGAGTAACCTTAGCCTTACCCTTAACACCGAAATTACCATTTTGGGTGATTTTCTATCTATCTATCTATTGCCAGACGCCTCAATCCCGAACGGGGTGGCCACAAACAAATCGCCTCCATGTCACTCTGTCCCCTGCCATTTTAACATACATAATATACTGTATAATTGTTATCACATTCCGCCAGGACTGACGATACTGGTCTCGAGTGCGAGCTGTTTGCAGAATCTTTTAATCTCATGCAGTTGGTAAAGCAACCAACCAGAATACCAGATAATCCTGACCACAATGCCCATCTCTTGGATCTATTCCTGACAAATAATTCAGATTAATAATGGATCGATGGACTGTTGCCACTTGGATCCTCCAACCACAATCTCATCAAAGCCTCATTAGTCAGCTCACCCAAACTTCCCTGTTCTGAACCTGTCAGGGTGACCCGATGGCACTTTGGTAGGGCAACCTGGGATGGATTTAGGAATTATCTTGTTGACATTTCATAGCAGTCTTTCTTCTCTAGTGATGTCAGTTCTAACCAGTCCCACATTATTGACAGTACTAGCTGGTATGGATTTATTCGTACCAAGTCAACAGTTTGCTAAAAGATTGAACTCTCCAAAATGGTTTGATAGCAGTTGTGCCAGAGCAACAACCCAGAAGTCATTAGCATATAACTTTTACTTAAAAAACATCTGAATCGCTCTCAGTTCATAATTGCGACAAACCATGGAAAAGCTGTAATAAATCTTGCCAGATCAAACTTTCTTCAAAACAAAGCATCAAAAGTACTTAACAGTCCTAATGACAATAGTTCTTTCAAGAATAACTTTAACAAGTTATCACCCATTCCCCCACTAAAATCTTCCAACGGTAACGTTACAAATGACCCGCATGGTAAACCGAATATCCTTGCCAGTACATTTGCCAGAAATTCTACCGTAGAGGAAGTCAGCCAGAATGTCCCAGTACTAGAACTTGATTCTCTTGAAATTGTTCCACTTAAAATGCAGACTAGATACGTGAAATCCATCCTAGATAATTTACCAACCAACAAAGCTCCAGCCCCAGATGGAATTCCTCCAATTGTTTTGAAAAAGTGCTCCCCAGAACTTGCCTCTGTTTTAGTTAAATTATTCAGACTATGCATATGTACTTCTTCATTCCCTAATTCATGGAAAGAAGTCAATTTCCACCCAATTCCAAAGAAAGGAAGTTTCTCTGACCCCTCTGATTACAGACCAGTAGCTGGTAAAGGATTTGAAATTGTAATTAATAAGCACATTGTTAAACACCTTGAATCCAGCAGCTTAATTAGTGATAGACAATATGGTTTTTGTCACGAAAGATCCACCATTGATATACTCAATCTCCTGACTCATACCATCCATCAGTCAATTGACCAACACGGAGAAACTCATGCAGTAGCCCTTGATATTTCTAAAGCTTTCAGCAGAGTGTGGCACCATTCCCTGCTTTCCAAACTTCCATACTGTGGACTAACGTCTTCTGTTCCTCTGCTTTCCTTATATCTCAGCAGCAGAAAAGTAAACATCTGCATGCCACAAGGATCAGTTCTGGCGCCAGCGCTGTTCTTAGTTCATATTAATGATCTCTTCTGTCATCCACAATCCCATCCTTTCATATGCATATTACTCAACACTTCACAGCGAGAAGACGTGTCTCAAACCACCTCTCAACAAACCTAAGTAGTTTTCAGGAATTGTTCTGTCTCCTGTCTTGTTCAAAATTTGAAGTATTGCAAGTTATTATAGTCTACCAAAATGTAAAGAACTATTGTCAGTAAGTTTACATGAATGTTTTTATAGGAATTTTGGAAACAGCTGTTCAGTTTAGTACTGCAACAGACCTTAAACATGGCTGTCCATGTAAACATTGGGAACTGGATTTTCCAGGATTTGACAGTGAAACAAATGTAATGGATCTGGTTAAAATGTTGATTATGAGAATTAGTGGACTAGAAAAGAAAGTGGAAGATCTAGTATCAAGAAACATGCCTGAAAATACTATACAGAGTCTGATACAGGCCAATGAGACACCGAACCAGGAGATCGAGAATTTGAAATGAGAAAATGTTGAATTAAGGAGAAAACTAGAAGAGAGTAGTAACAAAACAGAGAAGGTAAGTAGTGTGTTAGAAGAGCAGAAGGCAAAGTGGGCACATGTGGAAGAAGAACAGAAAGAAGTGGTCAGTTTAAGGGAAATTATTCAGGAAGAAAGGGAAATGAACAAGAAAAAAATGGAAGAAAATTTAGTGAAAATATTGAAGAAAAAAGAGAAAATAGTGTGAGAAACAGTAGAAAGGAACAGATGTGTGATAATATTTGGAAACAGGGAGGAGGAAGAAAAAGTTAGGTCTGTGAGACTCGAGAGAGACTCAAATCAGGTGAGGCAAATATTGAACAAGATCGATCCCGAAGGAAACAAGTGGGAAAAAGAAATTGAGGAAGTAAGGAGGATAGGGCTATATAAGAAAGGGGAAGCAAGACCAATTCGAGTTAAGATGTCTTCAGAAAGTGCAGTAAATGACATACTTAAGGTGACCTGGAAACTGAGTAAAGAGGCAGGGATGGAAAATATTATAGTAAGAAAAGATTTGCATGAAGAAGAAAGAGAAGTTTTAAAATCTTTGAAGGACCAAGTAAAGGAAAAAAATGACAAGAGGACAGAGGAAGAACGTAAAACTTTTTTTTGGAGAGTGATGGATATGAAAGCAAGGAAGTGGTATGTGAAGAACTAGACGTGAAGGAAACAAGGGGGATGGATATGTATATGAAAAAGAGAAGAACGAGTAAAGATAAAAACAGTGTAGCAAATCTAAGCATCATGTTCAGTAATGTAGATGGATTAATATCTAAGAAAGGGGAAATTGGAGACTACTTAAATGAAAATAAACCTGAAATGGTTTGCTTAGTAGAGACTAAATTGCCCCGAGATGTCGATGCAAAATTATTTGGTTGGAACAATTATAAGATTGGGAGGAAGGACAGAGAAGGTAAATTTGGGGGAGGTATAGTGATATTAACCCATAATGACCTAAGAGTAAGGAATATAGAAATTGAAAATACCAAGGCTGAACTTTGGGGAGTTGTAATAGAGGACAGTTATGGAGAAAAAATGGATGTAATAGTTTTTTATATGCCCCCCAAAACTAGGGCATGGACAGAGGAAGATTACGAACAGTTGATAAGTGAATCCATTATTAGGCTAAAAATTTTAATTGAACGAAGAAATAGAATAATATTAATGGGAGATTTTAACTGTAGAGAAGTTGATTGGGAAAGTATGGATGCTGGGAACAATGAAGAATCATGGGGAAATAAATTAATGGAATTGATGATGGAAAACATGTTAACCCAGTTGATCAAAGAAAACACAAGAATTAGGGGTGTTGATGAACCATCCAGGCTCGACCTAGTATTCACAAAGGACCCAAATGATGTGAGAAACATAACCTACCATTGCCCCTTTGGTAAAAGTGATCATCTGGTAATTGAGATGGATGTGGTAGGAGTGAGGGAAGGAGAAAGAGATTAAAAACACAGAGAAAATAGATACAATTATGGGAAGGCAGACTTTGCTTCCCTGAGGAACTTTTTCCAAAATGTAGAATGGAGTAAAATGAATATGATCACAAATGTTGATGAGAAATATGAGTTTTTGTTAGAAGTATATAAAACAGGAGTTACTAAGTATGTCCCAAAATTTTCTGCAGCTATGGAAAGGAAGAAAGAATGGTTTAACAACATATGTAGGATGGCACAAGAGGCAAGAAAAAAAGCATGGAATAAAGTGAGAAGAACGTATAGTGAAAGGGCTTGGGAGGAGTACAAGCAGGTTAGAAATGAATATGTAAGGGTACGGAGAGAAGAGGAAAGGAAATACGAAAAAGATATTGTATCTAACTGCAAAAAAGATCCGAAACTATTTTTTAGGTTTGTAAATGGCAAAATGAAAGTTAAGGACAGTATAATACGACTGAGGGATGGAGATGAAACATACGAAAGAGAGGAAGACTTGTGTGAAATAATGAACAACAAGCTGCAGTCAGTTTATGTATTGGAAGACGAATTTAGGGAGCCTGAAATGGAACCCAGGCTGACGAGAATGGCTGAAATTACAGTTGACATGAATGAGGTGCTACAGCTGATGAAAGATTTGGATGTGAGAAAAGCAATGGGACCAGATGGTGTGGCTGGATGGATCCTGAAGGAATGTGCTGACCAGTTAGTGTGGCCAGTTTATGTCATCATCAAGACCTCGCTTGAAAATGGACAGTTACCTAAAGATTGGAAAAGAGCAAGTATTGTGCCGATCTTTAAGGGAGGAGATAGGGAGGATCCACTTAATTATAGACCTGTGTCACTTACTAGTATTGTTTGTAAAATCTGTGAGAAAGTTATTTGAAAATGATGGATAAAGTATTTAGAAGAAAATGAAGTGATAACACCAAGACAGTTTGGTTTTAGGGAAGGAAGATCATGTGTTACTAACCTATTAAGTTTCTACAGTAGGGTGACAGATGTCGTACAGGAGAGAGAGGGATGGGCGGACTGTGTCTATCTGGATCTTAAGAAAGCATTTGACAGGGTGCCCTGTAAGAGACTATTGTGGAAGTTGAGGACCTTTGGAGGGGTGCATGGGAAACTATTAAAGTGGATGGGAGATTATTTGACAGGAAGGCAGATGAGAACAGTAATAAGAGACAAGGTTTCACAGTGGAGAAATGTGACTAGTGGAGTACCCCAGGGCTCTGTCCTGGCCCCAGTAATGTTTCTGATATATATAAATGATTTGCCAGAGGGTTTGAATAGTTACATGAGTATGTTTGCAGATGATGCTAAAATTATGAAACACATTAAATGTATTGATAGTTGTAAAGAACTGCAAGAGGACTTGGACAAACTACACAGCTGGAGCCAGACTTGGAAAATGGACTTTAATGCCAAGAAGTGTCATGTATTAGAAATGGGTATAAGTGAAAGAAGACCACACTGGACATATAAAATGGGCAATGAGATGATTAGTAAAAGAAAGGATGAGAAAGACTTGGGAGTGATTATTCGGGATGACTTGTCACCAGAAAAGCATATAAACAAAATTATTGAGGGAACTTATGGAATACTGACCAACATGAGAGTGGCTTTTAATTATATGAATGAGGAAATGTTGAGGGAGTTGATAGTGACCATGATAAGACCAAGACTAGAGTATGCAGCGGTGGTATGGTCACCTCATTTGAAGAAGCATATTGATAAACTAGAAAGGGTTCAACGGATGGGAACGAAGATGATACCACGTTTAAGGGAACTCACCTACGAGGAGAGATTGGAAAAACTGAAGTTCCCAACACTGTGCGAGAGAAGGGAAAGAGGTGACTTGATCACGATATTTAGAAATGTAAGAGAATTGGAAAGGGTGGATAGAGAGGATCTTTTTGTGTTGGATGATGGAAGAACAAGAGGTCTTGGCTTCAAGTTGAGGAAAAGTAGATGTCTTAATGATCTCAAAAGGTTCAGTTTCCCGAACAGAAGCATAAGTATTTGGAATGACTTAGACGAAGAGGTGGTGCAGGCGAAAAACATTCATGTATTTAAAACTAGATTAGGTGAATGTAGATATGGAGACGGGACAACACGAGCTTAGCTCAATTTTTGTATACTACAAATAGGTAAATAGGTAAATACACTCAAACACTCATTTACAAAGTTTAATCTGTAACTCTCAACTCATTGCAGCCATCTCCATAAATCAAGACTTATCTAAGATCACTGAATAGGGACAAAATAACCTTGTCACATTCAATACTGTAAAACCAAATACAGTAAAAGTCCTGTAATCCAAATGGCAGGGGACCAAGGGTCATTCTGACTACTGTTTTTTCCGAACTATTGGGAGGGACCTCTTATAACGTTAGAAATATGTACACATGATCACTAATTTTTGCCCATGGGTGCCCTCTTCCTACCCTTATGTACCCAGGGAAGAGGGGAGGGGGGGACAAAACGAGCTTTACCCGCCTCTACCTCAGCTCCCATTCCTCCCCCATACCCCTACCCAACCCCCCACCCTACCCGTCATTCTTAACTGGCAGTTACATCTCAAGCTGATTTCATGCTTAACACTCATGGTCCCACTGCCAGTACAAACATAGTACACTAGGATATGTTAAAAGTATATACTGTAATATAACTATCAACACAGTGCTGAAAGAAGTTAATGCATTATGACATTGACAGTAAAAGAAATATGTTAACTGCGGCCACCTCAGGCCTTGTGTGTTGGGTGCACTGCTTTGAACACACACACACGCACACAGACATGCACGCACACAAGTGCACGCAAGCACCCGACATATGAGGCCTGGGATGGCTGTTATGAACGTTTTTGTTTTACTGTCGTTATAATGCATTAATTTCGTGCTGCAGCGTGTTCATTAGGGTGGTCCATATGTATATGCTGATACAGTTCCTTTCTTATTATATCCAATTCCTATTTGAAAGTTTCCTCCAGTTTATTCACTTTCTTTGCTAATCTGTTAAATGTATTCAAATCCATCAGGTCTGTGTAGTCATCATTTTGTTTTCTGCTGTTTCCCATCCTCCTTAACCAGAGGCATTTTGGTAAGGAATGCCATCTTGCAGAAAGATAATTTCTACTTACAGTCTGAAGTCTCCTACAGCCTGTGTCTGTGGTGTGAATCACCCAGCACCTGTCTGTCAAAATCGTGAATTCTTTAATGCGCTGATTATGTGATAAAAAAAAAGCTTTCTCTGGAATTCACTTTTTTGCTTGTACTTGCCCTACAATATGAAATCATCTCTATATTAGCTTAGTACTGAGCTTGACCCATTTTTTTATACTCATAGGTATTAGATCCAGCAGAGCACGGTGATGCACGTTTGACCTCTACGACATTCATTGTGTGTGTGTGTATTTACCTAATTGTATTTACCTAATCGTGATATACAGGAAATGAGCTACGCTCGTGGGGTCCCGTCTCTGTTTCTCAATAAGTCAAATTTTGCCTTAAACTCATTTAAGTTTTTAGACTGGACGATCTCTTTGTCCAGGCTATTCCACAGGTCTATACATCTATACGGAAAACTATATTTCTTGATGTCCTTCGAGCAGCTTGGCTTCTTTAGTTTCATTCCATGTCCTCTTGTTGCTCTCTCATCCCACACAAACAGATTTTCTCTGTCAATTTTATCTACTCCTATCATGGTCCTGAACACTGCAATCATGTCACCCCTCTCTCTCCTTTCCTCTAAGGAGGGCAAATCCAGCCTTTCCAGCCTCTCTCTGTATGGCAAATCTGCCAGACTAGGGACCATCTTGGTTGCTGTTCTTTGTACTCTCTCAATCTTGGTTATATCTTTCTTTTTGTGTGGGGACCACACTACTGCTGCATATTCTAACCTGGGCCGGATCATGGCCACTATCAATTTTTTTATCATCTCCTCATCCATGTAATGAAATGCCACTCTTATATTGGTCAAGAGTTTATATGTCTCTCTCACTATCTTATTTATGTGCTTTTCAGGTGACAAACTATCCTGGACCAGCACTCCCAAATCTTTCTCTTCTCTCGCTTTTCTAATTGGTTCATTACCCATCAAATAATTCAATGATGGCCTCTTGGTACTTTTACCCATTTCCAATATTTTACATTTTTTTGCGTTGAATTTCATTTCCCACATCCGGCTCCAATCATATATCCTATCCAGATCCTCCTGTAGCATTTTACAGTCCTCTTCAACCTCTACCTTTCTCAAGATCTTTGCATCATCAGCAAACAGGCTTGCGTAGCTNAGCATGGAAGTCAAAAAGTTAGTGCAGGACAGTATTGTGATACCATCTCTAATGTATAGAAGTAAGGCTTGGACCTTGTTGGAGGGACACAAGCCAAGAGTGAGGGCAGTGGAAATGAGTAGAGTATATTAGAGGAGCATGTGGAGTCACATGGAGAGACAGACTGACAAATGAGGAAGTGAAGGAGGATTGTGGTGTGGATGTGGATGTGATAGGAAGCATTAGGAGAAAAACATTGAGGTAGTTGACCATGTGGAGAGGATGGAGAGCAAGAGACTGAGGAGGAAAGTGTATGTGAGTGAGGTGGAGGGGGGGAGAGGCCAAGAATGAGATGGAGGGATGGAGTCGAGAGGTATATGAGAGAGGAGGGTGTGAGCTGGGAGCAGGGCAGTGAAATGGCAGGGGAGGGGGTGACATAGAGGTGATTTGTTTGTGAGCACCCTTTATGGGATTAAGGCATCTGGCAAAAGATAGATAGAATATTGTAATGACCTAGTGGGTCAAAGAAGAGATAAGATTTTGAGGTAATGACACACCAGCAAGACTAAATTTACTGCAAACCAAAGAACCTGATGTAATTGAATCTCCAAAATATCTGTGTCCTGTAGGAAAAATGATCATGTACTGATTGAGTTCCAAATGATACAAGGGAACGTGGCTCCAAGATATGAACTATACCGGCAATGAAGATATAACTTTGGGAAAGCAGACTTTACAGGATTGAGGAAATTTTTCAAAGAAGCGGATTGGAAAGAATTCAGAGAATCAGGAGAGAAGCAGAAGTGGGATCTCTTCTTAGGCCTGTACAACTTGGGTTTGGAAGAATATGTGCCAAGGGTAAGTGGGAGAGAGAACTGGAAAAAGGATTGGTTCAACAGAAGGTGTATGATAGTAAAAAGAGAAAGGGATGTGGCATGGAACAAATGGAGAAAGAGAGGAAACAGTAGAACAAAGGAAGAATACAAAAGAACTAGAAATGAATATACAAGAATCCTATGTAAGGAGGAACCTAAATTGTTTTACAGGTTTTTCAGTGGCAAATTGAAACACAAGGAAGGAATCAGTAAGTTGAAAGTAGCAAGATGTAAGGAAAGCCCCAGTGCATGATGGGATCGCTGATTGGATACTAAAGGAATGTAGAGAACAACAGGCGGATAAGATACAAGGTTTAATTGTGTGTGTTCTAGAGGAAGAGAAAGTGCCTCGGGAATGGAAGAGGACCAATCTGGTATCATTTTACTAAGGAGGGAATAAGAAAGAAGACCAGTGTCCCTGACCAGCATGGTTGCAAAATAGTGTGAGATAATCTTGAAGGACAGTTTGATATAATATCTGGAGGAGATGGACATTTTGGCAGAAAGTTATTTTGGATTCAGAAATAGAAATCATGTGTCTTTAATTTGCTAAGCTTCTATTCAAGGGCAATTGATGTGCTACAGGGGAGAGATAGTTGGGTGGATTGTGTCTACTTATAGATCTGGAGAAAACCTTTGACAAGGTACCCCATAAGCGACTAATGTGGAAATTGGAGCACATGGGAGGACTGAAGGGGAACCTTTTGGAGTGGATGAGAGCTACATGAGAGACCAACAGATGAGGACAGTAATAAAGGACAAGATGTGAGGATGGAGGAAAGTAACAAGTGGAGTTCTGCAGGGCTCGGTGCTGGCGCCTGTAATGTTCCTCACTTATGTAAATGATACAGTGGATGGAATAACAGTTATGCAACTCTGTTTGCAGATGATGCAGAGATCATGAGGAGAATAGAAGTTGAAGAGGATTGTAAAATGCTGCAGGATGATCTAGACAGGATATATGAGTGGAGCCGGGTTTGGGAAATGAGAGTCAGTACAAAAAAATGCAAAATATTGGAAATGGGTAAAAGTACAAAGAGGCCATAACTTAATTACTTGAGGAGAAAGGAACCATTCACAAAAGCAAGAGAAGAGAAGGACTTGAGAGTATTGGTCCAGGATTATTTGGCCCCCAAAAACATATTGTCAGAGAGACAAATAGTCTCTTGACAAACATAAGAGTGGCATTTCAGTACATGGATGAGATGTTGAAAAAATTGACAGTGGCTATGATCTGCCCCAGGTTGGAATATGCGGCAGTGATGTGCTCCCCACATAAAAAGAAAGATATTAACTAGATCGAGAGAGTACAAAGAGCAGCAACCAAGATGGTCCCTAGCTTGGGAGATCTACTGTACAAAGAAAGACTAGAAAAGCTGGGTCTGCCTTCTGTTGAATAAAGAAGAGAGAGGGATGACATGATTGCTGTGTTCAGGGCCATGGTGGGAGTTGACAGAGAAGATCTGTTCGTATGAGATGGGGGAGAAACGAGAGGACTTGGAAATTGAAAAGATAAGTTGCTTGAAGGATATCAGGAAATACAGTTTTCCATATAGATGCATTGACCTGTGGAATAGCCTGGACAGTCCAGTCCAAAAACTTAAATGAGATTAAAACAAAGTTTGACTGGTTGAGGCACAGAGACGGGACCCCATGAGCGTAGCTCATTTCCTGAATATCACAAGTAGGTAAAACACACACACACACACACACACACACACAGATTTTTAAAAACAGTTTGATCTAGATGATCACATTAACAAGAAAACCCAGAAGTAATTTGTTTAAACAAAGCAAAGTTAAAAAAGAACATAAAAGTAAAGGTGATGGGTTGGTATTGAGGTGGTAGGTGGGGGCACTCACCATCCATTCACTCGATATAGTGCTGCTCTTGGGTGTCTGCCCTTTCCTCTCCTCCTTTTTCATTTACTTCCTTCCTCTTCTGTCTTTCTTTACTCCATTGTTTCCTCATCCTTCTGCCTATAGGTGACTTTACACTCCCTCTTCTGCCTTTCTTTCCTTCATTCTTTCCTCTTCCTTCTGCCTGTGGGTGACTCTACACTGAGTGACAAGCCAGATGGTTTCCTGTACACCAGGATACCATTTACTACGTTGGTAACCATATAACCAAATTTTGGAGCCTAGTGATTTAATGGGTAATTACGGCACTCCAGTCGGATTGAGCTGGTGAAGGTTTATATCCAAGGGGTGGTTGGGGTTTATTGCTCACGTTATGCTACTCAGGGATGAGTGAGGCCATTGACTGTCATCTTAAATGTCAGGACCAACTTGCCTAGCCCCAGGTTCCTATGCTTCTCCTGGGGCAACGTAGGATTGGACGGTGGATGGATGGAGAAGAGATAGAGAAGAAAGAGCTGGAGAAGGGATTTTTATAATGAAAAATAATAATAATCTGAAGGCAGAACATGTACATACAGTACAGTACATACACTATATATATACAGTAGGCGCGGAAAGTGTTGACGCCATCTTAAAAAAAGAAAACATTCTTGTGGTTAGCAAGGAGAAACAAATAAATTAACACTCACCATTGAATTTAGTATTTACTGGCATTCCCTTTCACCTTTATTATCTTCTTAAGGCATCTGGGGAGACTGATGGCGTAGTTTTGCAGAACAGACGGACTAAAACTGCTCCATAGCTGCAGCCTCAAGTTTAGGCAAAGATGATGTGTCCATACTACGCAGCTGCCGCTTCATGTGCGCCCATAAATTCTCAATGGGATTGATATCTGGGCTGTTTCTGGGCCAATCTCGAATAAAGGGAACCTCACAGTCTGTTAGGCACTGTTTCACTGACTTTGCAACATGTGCAGGGGCAGAATCTTGCATAAATACTCTTGCCTTGGTTTTATGAAAAGAGTCACTTAAAACATTACATAAGAGCTCCAAATAATTGTTCTGGTTCACTTTTTCATTTGCAGGTAGAATTACCAACCTACCAACACCATAATATGTAAAGCAGCCCCAAGCCATGAGTGAGGCTGGGTATTTAACAAACTTGGAAGTGTACTTAGGATCCGGGGGGTCACTGCCTGGTTTGCGGTACACTCGTGATGAAGGGGTACCAGTGACAGTAAATGTTGACTCATCACTCCAAAGCACAGTTTTCCATTGCTCCTCACTCCAGGCAAGATATTTCTTACAAAAATTTACTCTCTTTTTCTTCTGAAGTGCAGTTAGCAGTGGATTTTTACAAGCACAAAAACTCCTGTAGCCCAGATCGTCATGCAACACCTGCTGTACACTTCTGACAGACACATCTGCCAGCAACTGTGGGTTCTTTTCTTTTAAATCCCGTGCTGTTAGCCTTGGATCCTTGCTAACTTGCCTTGAGATCAGCTGACGGGTCCTGAAGGTTGTCTTACGAGGTCTCCCAGGCTTGGGAAGTGGAGTGGGAGGAATGGCCTCCCCACTGTCCTTGAACTGCTTCACCAGTCTCTGCACTGTCCTCAGTCTAACACCATCTGATTTGCAATAAATGGGAGTTTGTGGCCAGCTTTGTATAAAGTAATCACTTCCACACGTTTGTCCTTGCTTGTGGTTACTTTAGGCATGATGAGAATGTGGTAGGTAACCAAATAACTGTGTTATTTGAGTCAAAACATGCCCTCGTGGTGCATCACACACAGAGACAATCCTCCTCCTGTGGCTGCCCAAACATTACTGAGCCTGCTTCTGTGGTGTCAAACCTATCAAGCAGGGTTGCCAACTCCTGTTGAAAAAGCGTCAGCTCATTTCGCATCACAGGGGAGGGCAGTATTGACCCTACTTCACTTAATGCGAAAAAGAATGACGTCGGCAAAAAAAGTCAATACTTTCTGCGCCTACTGTACAGTAAGTCCTCATTTTTCGACACATTTTACTTTGACGTTTCATTTTTCGCGCATGGAAAAAGTTTCCTTTATGTCTTACACTTCGTCATTTTCCTCCAAACTTCGGCACTCCCAACCGGCAGCTGACACTCAAGCAGACGACACATATGCTCCTCTGTTTGTAAACAAAAAAGATGGTGACCACTTCAGCTCCATAATACAAGTGCATATATATAAGAATGATTATTAATGTGTTAAATGTGGGTTTTGTTGACACAAGCATACAAACTTTATCAAATAAACGACTTTAATCAGTACCTGACCTTGCAGCATCCGCCATCCTCACTGTTTTGGTAGCTCAGCTGATCTGTGGCTACTAAACATGTCAGTATTCCAACAGCTATCAGGGAAACTGCTTATAAGACTTTATTTCTTGTTTTAACGTTATTTAATAGTATTTTAACTTGCACATAAACTTACCAGAACAGTAATGTAAATATTGAACTTACAAATTCAGTCCTGTGGAAAAGCACTACAGCAGATGCTAAAGGAATGACCAAATAAGTATCATGTAAACTTCTTATAAGGCTTTATTTCTTTTTTTAACATTTGATAGTATTTTAACTTGCACATAAACTTACCAGAACAGTAATGTAATTATTGAACTTACAAATTCAGTCTTATGGAAAAGCACTACAGCAAATGCTAAAAGAACGACTAAATAAGTATCATGTAAACTGCTTATAAGGCTTTATTTCTTTTTTTTAACGTTATTTAATAGTATTTTAACTTGCACATAAACTTACCAGAACAGTAATGTAAATATTGAACATACAAATTCAGTCCTGTGGAAAAACAGTACAGTGAATCATGTGATCACGTGATCAGAACAAATCGTATGGGCTGCATTCGAGGGTTTGGCCTTTCAGTGGCCTTTGTTACACTTTTAATGTCTTTTCAGGTACATGTTTATTGTGTTAGGCTGTATGAGCAACTAGTAAACACTCATTTAATTTTGGGTGGGGCCTGTTTGTTATTATACTACTTTGTGATAGGGTAGGTACCTGTCCCACCGGAACGCCCATCTATTTTTCCCATTGATTATTAACTTCACACTTCGACGTTTCACGTTTCGCGTGGTATTAGCGGAACATCAGATCAGCGAAAAACGAGTACTTACTGTGTATGTATATATATATACTGTATATATATATATATATATATATATATATATATGTATATATCTACATACGCGAATGCCGCCACTATCCGAAGTAATAGAGCTAAAGGCATGACAGTGGTCTTGTCCGGATAGTGGCCCTGAAGCTCCCGCACCGGTCATTCCTGACCCTAACCTAACCGAACCTAAATCAGAAAACCACCTTCCTACCTCCCTACTGGACATGCATAGCACTTACTTAAGTCCCCTTTCACATAAATAATGCACACAAAGCATGAATTAATTGAATTTTAACCAAAAAATGATGATTTAGAGGTGAGTAAGGCATAGGTGCTCACAACTTGCCACCATAGTGTAACATGGAAATCACTATGAAAATCACCCTTTCTCACTTTTTATGCACTAAAATCATGAACACAAAGCATGAATTCATTTTATTTTAACCCCAAAATGATGAATCTGAGTTAAGTAAGGCATAGGTCCTATGTTCACTGAGTTGACAACTTAGTGTAAGTTAGTATCGGACACGGCAGGCACTATGAAATTCATCTTTTCCCACATTTTATGTGCTAAATTATTGGATACAAAGCATCAAATACAGTAAATGATGTAAATTGCTACCAGAAAAATGGTCAATAAGTGTTAGGTATGGCAAAAGTGTTCACCAGAATACAGCATGCTGAAAGTAAGCACCAGATATGAAATTCACTGGCATTCATCTTTTTCACAGCTAGTGCACTAAAATAATGAACACAAAGCATGAATTCATTCAAATTTAACCCCAAAAGGATGAATTTGAGGTAAGTTAGGCACAGCTGTTCACTGAGTTGGCAGCTTAGTTTAGGTACCGGACATGAAAATCAATGGCATTCACCTTTTTCACAGCTGGTGCACTAAAATAATGAACACAAAGCATGAATTCATTTAAATTTAAACCAAAAAGGATGAAATTGAGGTAAATTAGGCACAGCTGTTCACTGAGTTGGCAGCTTAGTTTAAGTACCGGTCATGAAAATCAACGGCATTCACCTTTTTCACAGCTGGTGCACTTCAATACTAGTGTTAACCATGCATGAAAAAATAAATTGAAAGCACGAAATTATGATTTACATTTATGGGAATTTTTTACCACTTTACAGCATGCTGAAAACATGTTAGACACGAAAATCATTATGGAAATCATCTTTCATACAGTCTATGCATGAGATTAATGATATGGGAAGAACAAAACAAGGAATTTTGATGAAGTTAGGGTACTTACGAGAATGATGCCGCTGTCCTGATGTATAACCCACTCCGTCATCCCAGACTCTGACAGTATGAAGGTGCACCTGAGACACCTGCAGGAATTCATAGAATCCTTGGCACTTCCGCTGCACTTTACACTCTCCAGCACTTCTCACCAGCACTTCCCACAACGTTTCCTTTCCCATAATACAGTAACAATCTTGCATCACATCACATCAGTACATTGTACATAACTGTAAATTCCCGTGTGGTCTAGTGACGAGTCATGGAGAATTTAGTCGCTGTCAGAGTCTGAGATGAGCTGACGGAGGTGGCGTAGGGGCTCCTTGGTGAGACGTGGTGATACGCTATCCACTGCAGAGGACTCAGAAGACAGCCAGAAACTCACATCCAGTGGTGACTCCGCCATGCCTGATGTGCTGGGCTGTGGCTCGGAGCTAGAAGGCCTGTCTTGGTGAGGCAACGGTGTGGAGCGAGGGTTGAGGATGGCGGAGTTGACGGGCCTGAAAAAACTGTCAATGGTTGATTGACGCAAGCAACGACGATTCTGATGATTAATGATGTGCTGCTTGAAAGCTTGCACTTCATCCCAAGGGCCCTATCTCCCTGTCACAGTCCGGGTGTTCTAGGTAGTCAAGGATGAACTCCACATGTTCCCGGAGTGCGCTCAGCTTGGGAATGGCTGGAGTAGTGACAAGCCGTGAGGAGTTCGCATCATCGTCACTGCCCTTCGTCAGAATCTTCCTGCTGGGTACTCGCACCGGCAGCAGTAGATGCGATCTCGATATCAGACATGATCTGGTACCCAGGATCGCCCTTGTCGCCATCCAACCACTCACGCACTTTGTCGACATCCACATTGTCTCCACCCTCACGAAGCCTTGCATGGAAGTCATCCACGTCAAAACCTAGAAAATCGTGCACCACGTCACTTCCATGAAGCAGACGAGACCAACCATTTTCTAGAGTCTTGACAGAGACTTCCTTCCATGCACTGGCCCAGTTGTAGATGGCAGACTTGAGGTTGTATCGGCGAAGGTTTTCGACAGTTTTTTGTCCTCGCATGTCTCGTCCTTCCCTGCGATCGTCCTCGTCCTCGTAGATAACCATCACCTCATCCAAAAATCTCTGTCGGTAGAGCCTCTTCGCTGCCACAATCACTCCCTGGTCCATTGGTTGGATGAGAGCAGTCGTATTAGGTGGCAAAAACAGACACTTGATGCGGCCATTTCAGCCACCAACTCCTCCTCAGACGGATGCACAGGTGCACTGTCTAGAATCAGGAGGGCTTTTACCTGGTCGCGTGGGATTTTCAGTGTCTCTGTCTGATAATGTATGACCTCCTTGACAAAGTGTTGGTGAAACCAATCTCTGAAGATCTTTGTTGTGAACCAAACCTTCAGAGAATGATACCACACGACAGGAAGGACATCCATTAACCCACGATGGCACCGAGGCTGCTTTGCACGTCCAACAATAATGGGCTTGAGCCGGTGCATGCCATTAGCATTGGCATCACAAAGCAGACACCTGTTGCTTGGAGAGCTTGGGGCCAGGTATATGCTTCTCCGTCTCCTCAGCGAAAGTGTTTGTGGGCACTGAACGATAAAATAGGCCAGTTTCATCAGCGTTGTAGACTTGACCGAGAGTGAGGCCCTCCCTGTCAGTCAAGCCCTTTACCTTCTGCCGAAACTCTTCTATTCCCTCGTCGTTGGCGTCCACAGCTTCGCCATGGGCCTTACGGTTGGTAAGTCCATGCTGTAACTTGAACGCGAAGAGCCAACCCTCAGATGCCTTGAAGTCTGGGGTGTCCTATTGCCTTGCGAACTTCTCGGCAGCAGCTTTCAGCTCTGTTCCACATACTAACACACCAGCAGCACATTGTTGACGATAACAGATGAACGTGGAACGGTCAATATCTGCATACTTAGGAGTAAACATCATCTTCCTCTCCATGTTTCGTCTGGTTTTCGAAGCTAAATCAGCCGTGTACTGCTGTAGTTTGTCTCGGGACCTCTTGATGTAAAACAAAGTGGAGCGAGGGAGGTTGAATTCACGGAGGATCCGTGATGTCGGCCTCCCGGCGTCCACCTTCTCCAATATCTCCTGCTTCTTCTCCAGAGTCAACACCACGTTCTTCCTCTTCTCAAGCGGCAGGGCCATCATCACACACATGATGAAGAAGGTGCAGAGCAGCAGCAAGCTCTGCAGGAGGTAGGGAATCACCACAAAACCAAGCACTTCAGGGGCCATGTTGAGGGCGAGTTGATGACCCGGCAGCTGAGCAGGAAATGAGACCATGAGAGAGGCGGGAGACGCGAAAACACAACTGGTCGGCGCACGTGGGAAATTCAAATTGACGCTGTCCAAAAAAATCGGATTTTTTCTAATTTGGGGGCATTTTGGGTTTCGGACAGCCTACTATATCCGGACAGTGATGTATCTGGATAGGGGCGTCCGGATAGTAGAGAGATTACTGTATATATACCAGAAATAATAATGTAGAAGTTATAACAGCATAAATCATCAGTGAGAAAAGAAATAAGAGTTGTTGGAGTAGCTTAAATGCCACCTTGATCAAGAACATGGAAATAATGAAGAATATGAAACAATGACCAGAGATATGTTGATATACTTGGAAAAACTGGTACAAAGAAGAAATAAATAGGTATTAACTGGAGATATTAATTGTAAAGAGGTTAACTGGAAGGAGAGTGATGCAGATGATAATACCAATACAGTACATGGGGTTAGAAATTTCTGGCAACAGAGAACTTACTGATCCAAAATGTTAAGGAGTGTACTGTACAAGAAAAGGAGGTGATGATGAAACATCGATGTAAGATCTTGTTTTTAGAAAAGATCCAAATGATATCCAAAATACAAGGTACTGTTGTCCCGTATGTGAGAGGATCATATACTAATAGAACTTGCGATTATAAACTGAGCAGAAAATGAAATAAAAAAGCATAAGGAAAATACAGTAGTTATAATTGTAAAAAAGCTGATTTTAATGCTTTGAGAAAATATATCTGGAAATATGATTAGAGAGACTTTAAGAAATCAAAGGATGTGGAAAAAAAATACATTCATTTTAAGAAGCATAGATTGAGGGTGTTAGTATGTTCTCAAATATGGAGCTTAATTTTGATCAGGAAAAGGAATGGTTTAATGATAGATGTATAGTAGCAATGGAAAAGAGAAACAAAGCTCGCAATATTCCAAAGAAAACTAAGTCATCAGCATGGGAGAGAGAGAACATTTTTGTAAATGATTATTTGAGGTTTAGAAGAGAAGCAGCAGCTAAATATGAAAAGAATATGCTGGATAAGAGTGGAAGTGTTCCAAAAGTGTTTTACACTTATATAAACAGTAAAATGAAAATTAAAGATAGAATTATAAGATTAAAAGATGATTTTAAAGAATATGAAAGAAAAGAAGACATGTGTGATATTATGAATGAGAAACTCTTGGCAGCATTTGTGACAGAAGAGGATTTTAAGAGACTGGAAATAAATTATGAGAATGTGGTAACTAAATGAGGTTAAATTTGAACCTGATGAGCTTTTGGAGTTGATGAAAAATGTGGATGTAACCAAGCCAGCGGAACCTGGTAACATTTCTGGTTGGGTAATCAAGAAATGAAAATTCCTGACAGTATTTAAAAAGGAAGAGGATTTTCAGAGATTGGAAGTAAATCATGAGAATGTGGTAAATAAAATAAATGAGGCTAAATATGAACCTGATGAACTTTTGGTGTTGATAAAAAAAGTGGATGTAACCAAAGCCATTGGACCTGACAAAATTTTTAGTTGGGTAATCAAGGAAGGTGCTGAAGAGTTAGTTAAACCAATATAAGAGATAATAAAATGTTCTCAGGAGGGAGATTTGCCAAGGGATTGGAAGGGAGCTAATATAGTACTGTACCATTATATATTGTAGTATGCAAGATCAAGCTGAGAGGAGTGAGGTGGATCAGGAGAGAGAGGAGCAGTCAGGGTAAAAGACTGAAAGTCAAGAAGCTGAGGATCAAAGAACTGGCAGATGAATACAGGACCAAAGTAGAGGAGGAGTTAGAATCAGTGAACTGGAATTAAATGGATCTGGACAGCCTGTGGAATGCATATAGGGATTGACCAGTTAGGAATGCTAACGCAGTGCGTGGTGTGGCAAGAGTAACAACAAAGAAGAACGGTACAGCATGGTGGGATGATGAGGTTAGGAGAACAGTGGAGGAAAAGAGGAAGAAGTGGCTAGAGTGGTTACAGAACAGGGGTTCAGTTGAAACAGAGCTGAATATATTGAGAGTAAGAAGCATGTAAAGATACTAGTGAAGAGGATAAAGGAGGAGGTAATTGATGATCTAGGAGGAAAAATGAATGCAAATTACTTTGAAAATAGGAAGTTATTCTGGAAAGAGGTGTGGATATGTAGAAGTGATAGTGCAAAGAAATGTGAAAGTGTGAAGGATGTAAGTGGTATATTATTAACCCATGCGGATGAAGTAAGGACCAGATGGAAAGAATATTTTGAAAGCCTGATGAATGGGAATAGAGAGAGCAGAGCTGCTGTAAACATGATTGGTTTTGGGGGTGTGCAAAGAAGGAATGCAGCGATAGGAAATGTGACACTCGCACAGGTGAAGGATGTTGTGAAATGGCTGGAAAATGGGAAAGCAGCTGGGGTTGATGAGGTGTATGCAGAGATGATTAAGTGTAGTGGAGAGGGTGGAATGAAGTGCTTGTTGGAGATATGTTAGAAGGCATGGATGAGTGAAACTGTGCCAGCAGAAGGTTTTGATTATACCGCTGTACAAAATTAAAGGTGAGCGAAGTGAGTGCAAGAATTATCGTGGCAAAAGTTTGTTGAGTGTGGTAGGGAAGGTATTATTATAGAGAAAGAGAGATATCAGAAGTCCTGGTGAATGATGAACAGGGTGGCTTTAAGAGTGGCAGAGGATGTGTGGATCAAATATTTGCAGAAGACAGATAGTGGAGAAGGCTTGTGAGCAGGACTATAAGGTGTTTTGGCATTCGTGGATCTGGAAAAGCATACGACAAAATAGACAGAGAAGGATTGTGGATGGTTTTGCGCTTGCACGGTGTAGATAGTAAGCTACTAGGTGTTGTCAAGAGTTTTCATGATGGTAGTGAAGCATGTGTAATGGTAAATGGACATCTAAGTGAATGGTTCACGATTGGTGTGGGTGTGCGACAGTTGTGTGATGTCCCCATGGTTGTTCAATAAATATATGGATGGGGTGATGAGAGAAGTAAAAACACGAGTAAAGGAGAGGGGGATGGCGTTGATAATGAATGGTGATGGATGGAATATCTCAGTTTTGTTGTATGCTGATGATGCAGTACTACTTGGAAACACTGGACAAGAACGTGGTAGACTAGTGCAGAGTTTTGCTGATGTCTGTAAGCTTTGTGTCTTAAGAGTAAATGAAGAAAAGAGTAAAGTGATGGTTGTTGAGAGAGAAGATGACTCGCAGTGTGATGTTACAGTGAATGGAGAGAGACTGGAATTGGATACAATGATTGAAAAGAGAGAAAAATGTGCAATAGAAGTTGAAAGCAGAGTGAAATGAGGAAGGAAAGTAGCTGGTGCAATGAAGGCGTTGATAAGTAACAGAGGCTTGAGTGTCGCAACTGCATGAGGCTTACATGAAGGAGTGTTAGTACTAACTTTAACATCTGGATGCGAAACTATGGTGTATCTTGAAAATGAAAAGTCAAGAGTAAGAGCAGTGGAGATGGGACTGCTGAGGAACGTACAGTGGATCCCCGATGAACAAAAATTTGATGTTACGAAAGCAATGAATATAGGACAAATTCCACTATACGAAAGGTATCTGTCTCAATGGTACGAAAAGCAATGTGAAAGGAAATACGAAAAATTCAAAATGGACGCGCTGCATAGCGCCGCGTTCGCTTGCTGTGAGGCCGCCACAACAGTAACAAGACAATTCACCATCAGGTCTTTTCGGCGTCAGGACGATTACCCGTCATTTATTTACACATCAGTTAATTTAGCAAGTATATTAGTTTTCGAGTTATATGAGTTATAAAGCTGATGGTGGTATATTCTTTTTATAATAAATGTAAAATATGGCATCAAATAGTTGATATTAACGAAAAAATATAAATATATTGAAATGTGAATCAAGTGACACTAGGCAACTCACCTGTTACCAGTGACCTGGCCAGTAAAGACATGTTGTGCCACGGTAGGAAATTCAAGGCCAGAGTGATTCCCCAATCGATGACAATGTGGAGGACAAAGTTTACGTAGCATTAGAGGAAGAAACAGTCAGAAATGATGATCAGGTAATGTTGCCAAAAAAGATGCGATATGTTGATGTGTTTGGTGAGTGAAACAATGCTTATATTGCCTATACAGTATTACTGTGTGAAAACCAATATACTCTTGTACTACATATAAATTCATAACAGATAAATAAATAAATAAATAAATATTATAAGTGGTTTGTAAGTTACCCTCCCATAGATCACATTTTCTCTAGAGCCAGGGCCCATAGAAAACACAGCGAATGTGAGGGTATTCATACCCATAGCAGAATTTTAAAGGTCAGGTGAGCGATTTCTCTATGAATTTTCGACGTTTCTCATAAAAAGTGAAGGTTTTAGCCAAAAAAAAATGAAAATCTGCCGGGATTGGGGGAGGTAATTGGTTAAGGATCTGCCAGGACGGGGCGGGTTAACATAAGGCTACATATGAGACATTGGCATTTATATAAATGCCCAATAACCTCAAGTGAACGATCGACATACTCTAAAATTGTACGAATAATCTTCATATTAAGTCTACATTCTCAGCTAATCAATCAATCTCACCCTACTGCATCCAAAAATTACAATAAAAATGACTGAAGACAGCTATGGGAGATGCCAGATTATAATGCAAAGTCGACTACAGTGAGGCAGAAACAAGTTAATTATTGACTACAAGTGCAAATTATAAATTAATAGCCAAACCTACACTATTCAGTGAACATAGACCTTGATAGTTCCCCATGAAATTAGTTATTATAGTATTAATCAATTAATATTAAGTATATTTATAGAATGACGGAATCATCCATGTTTTGACTGGGAATTGTCTGATGGCGAATTGACTTCACAGCGAATTTTCCCGAAACCAGTCCACGTCCCTCCTCACAGCTTTGCTGCACGTGAGGATACTTCGCAGCTCTACACATTTTTGTAAAGTTTAGACATGCCTCCCATGTGCCCTGCATCATCTCCAGCATCAGGGGAGCCCTCTGCAAAGAAGAAGCAGCACCATACTGTAACTGTGGAGAGGGAATTGGAAGTTACGTCACAAGGAGGGGCAGGGAGTCTCGGAGATTGGGCATCCTTTAGGCCTTGCAACATCCATGGTTGGGACTGTGGCCAAGAAAAAGGTGATGTACAAGAAAACCTACAGGTATTACTTACAGTAAGACCTCACTATAACGGACTAATTGGGGCTCAGGCCAGTCCGAAATATGCGATTTTCCGATAAAAGCGACATCCAGACTTACCCCTGCTACTCCGGACTTTTTCCAATACAGTAAACCCTTGATAAGCCAAACTTTTAGAAGCCGGAATCTTCAGCTAGCCGAACTCAGGCCGAGACCACGTATGAAAGTAGGCCGAAATGCAAAAGTAAGGGGAGAAATGGTGCCAAGAGGACTCGTTGCACCAGTCTGCTGCTTGCTTTTGGAGATGGTAGTTGCGCCATTCTTACTGTCATTTAGTGCTGAACAGTGCTCTCCTTTTGCCTTCTGCCTTGCCATGGAAGGTTCATAGCTTAAAAGAAGTGATACTGGCACCTCTAGTCGTAAAGGAATGAAGCTAAAAAAAAAAAAAATTTGCGCGTGTGACAGTGTAGTGATCATGATTAAAGTTCAGTACTATTATTACTGAAAGTGTTACATTGCAGTCTATTACAGTGATTACATTTAAGTTTAGTTCTTAATATAGAGTGAAATAAATACTGGGTACTGTTTAGAATTTATGTTAAAGTATGAACTAACCCACCTTCACCAACTCCGTCTCCAAAACAAAACACACTGCCGAACTTCGAAGAATCTACTGCTTCTAACGAACGGTGTTACATTGCAGTCTATTACAGTGATTACATTTAAGTTTAGTTCTTAATAAAGAGTGAAATAAATACTGCGTACTGTTTAGAATTTACGTTACATTATGAACTCAACCACCTCCACCACCTCTGTCTCCAAAACAAAACAAACTGCCAAAGAATCTACTGCTTCTAACGAAAGGTGTTACACTGCAGTCTATTATAGTTATTACATTTAAGTTTAGTTCTTAATATAGGGTGAAATAAATACTGGGTACTTTTTAGAATTTACGTTTAAGTGTGAGTTAAACCACCACCACCTCCGTCTCCAAAACAAAACTGCTGACCATCTTCTGCCTCTGACGAAACCAAAACAAAACTGCTGACCATCTTCTGCCTCTGACGAAAGGCAAATTATGTGCACTGAATTCTTTCTTTTTTGTCTTTCTTTATTAATTTATACACTGTATATGCTCCTTTACTTTAGTGTTAAGAAGACAAGTAATAAGTATTGTTATTGCAATTTGGGGGGGTGAAAATCCATCTCCAACACACGTTACCGACAGTCGGTACTGCCTCTGTGAATGATTTCCTACCAATTAACCACTTCAGTACTGTGACGTCTATTTCTACTTTATTTACGCTTCCTCCAGCTGATTTTATGGCACTCAGGACTGGACTCACATGCTGAAGGGGCTAACGAAGGCTGTACCAACCCCGTGCACTTCCACAGATCCAACCTACACTGACTAAAATTGTCTGGTGGCAGCAAGAACAAAATGAAAATACACCCAGCACTGAAGGGGTTAAATGTATATTAAATACACTATATTGTATTTTGTCATAACTAATTTATTTATATATGCTTCTTTAATTTAGTGTTGAAAGGACAAGTAATAGGTATTGTCTTAGCAATTTTGGGGGGTGATAATTTGGTAATATAGCAATTTGTGGGGGGGTGGAAATTCGGTAAGCCGGAAAATTCGGTAATTTGAACCAGGGTAGAGCCCCATATAGTTCGGCTTATCAAGGGTTTACTGTATATCAGACATTAGTCCAGATTGCATCATTGGTTTTCACCACCATTGCAGTATTGTACTGTGTTTTACCTTCACTACATTAATCAAATGGTATAATAATACTGTACTGTGCACTGAAAAACATGTCTTTTACTTGTCTTATTGTGGTGAACATAGGTGAAGTTGTCTGGCAGTCCGGACTGCTTTCTGGCTATATCGGACTTTTTCCGATATATAGGAGTTAAGTCTGGTAGCTCCTCGAGTCCGATAAAAGCGAATTCCGGTCTACTGAAGTCTGTTATATCGAGGTTTTACTGTACTTCTACAGTTATTACTTACTTCAAAATTGGAGGGGTAAAGTTTAGGTGGGGGGTCCGTGGGGGTCCTGGAACGCATCCCCCCCTTTTTATGTATATTTCAATGGGGAAAATTGCTCCAATATACGATTTTGCTTTACGAAAGCCTTTTCCCTTCCTTATCCCTTTCGTATACCGGGGATCCACTGTTTGTGGAGTACAGAGAGTGTATAGGATACAAAATAACGTGATTCGTGAAAGATGTGGATTGAGGAAGTCTGTGGACATCAGAATCGAAAAGAGTGTACTGAGATGGTTTATTCCTGTGGAGAGAATGGATAACAGAAGTGGTGAAAAAGGTATATCTGAGCGAATTTGAAGGAGGGAGGAGGCGAGGTAGGCCAAGGAGAAGGTGGAGGGATATGATGGATGAGTGTGTGAGAGAGCGAGGTTTGGAAGTCAGTGAGGCAATGGGACTGACAAGAGATCGAGCTGGCTGGATGAATATTGTCAGGAGAAGTATCAGGGCTTTGGCATCCTTTTTAACGTGACAGCATCTGGATTGGCTCTATCGGATATGTTTATGTGAAGCAACAAAATGTGTTGAATGTTTTTGGCATATCAGATAGAGTTAGGATTCTGGAGGCTTGAATGGTGAGTGAATGGAAGTGTGGCCCATTGAATTGGGCAGATTTGGGCTGTCTGGATGTTGCTACTCCTCACCCTGGCTTAGGGTGGGAAAAGAGGTCCAGATGTTGATGATGACCAATATATATGTAAGAGTAACAGCAAGAAAGACCCATTAATCCATAGATGAGTATGTCTTACAAATACAGTAAACTCTCATTTATCTGGCATAAGTCATCCAAACCCTGTGCCGAGTAACGTAGAGCGCCGAATGTTGCATGTTACCCCCCGTCGATGCAATATTCATTGTCAAGCCGGATATTGTGTTATTGTCTGTTTCAACCCTTCTATCCTAAAAATTAAGCATAAAATACAATAAAGTAATGATACAGTAATACAGCACTGGTTGACTGTCATCTGATTGAGACACCTCAACACCAGATACTGCATAGAACTGCTGGTTACGTCCCATTTTGGCGCCATATATTGCGATGATGGGTAATTGACAGTCTACTGTATTGTTTGTAAATTGTGTGGAGGAAGAGATGGGTTTTTTATTTGGAGAAAAATAAGGTAGTAACCTTCAGGCAATTTGGTTTCAGAGAAGGTACTTCATGTATCACAAACTTGCTGAGTTTTTATGACAGATTTATTAGTGTGTTACAGGAGAGAGATGGGTTGGTGAATTGTATTTATTGGATTTCAGAAAAGCATTTAATAGACCCTCATTTGTTGTAGTGCTGCCTACTTCATCCTTCACCAATATCATTCATTTTCTGTCTCTGCCCTCCTCTTTTCCTATTGCTCCTCTTTCTTTTCGGCTGGCTTTGCATGGAGTGACAAGCCTAATGGTTTTCTGTAGGCCAGGAAACCATGTACAGCATTGGGTGGTAACAATATAACCAACATACGAGTTCCATATGTGTGAATAAGAGGGCTGGTGGAGTTAGTGCCCCTCCCCCCGTAAAACAACTAACTCAAAGACTAACGTTCACCCATTCCAGGATTATGGCATCTGGCTGTAGAGAGAGTGAGTTTGATAGAATGCCAAATGAGAGGTTGATTTGGAAATTTAAAAATATTGATGGCATATACAGTATGGTGTTTTATTTAAATGGACGAGGAGTTACCTCACTGACTGACAGATGAGAACTATGATTAGAGACAAATTTTCAACATGGAAGGAACTGATAAGTGGAGTTCTCCAAGGAGGAGTTTTAGCCTCCATTATGTTCAGGAAGTGATAAGTGGAGTGCCCCAAGGAGCAGTTTTAGCCCCCATAATGATCAGGAAATGATAAGTGGAGTATCCCAGTGAGCAGTTACGGCCTCTATTATGTTCCTGATATACTGTATGTAAATGATAAGTCCAATGAAGTTTGATCATATATGAATATGATTGTTGATGATGCAAAAATCATGAAGAAAAATTTTATGTGAAAATAGTTGTAGAGAGCTGCAGGAAGATTTAGATCAATTACATAAATGGAATCAGTTATGAAAGATTGATTTTAACACTAGTAAGTGTAATTTAATTGAAATGAGCATAAGTAAGAGAAGACTATATTGGGATTACAAAATGGGACAACAAAGCTACTCAGGAGAATGATTTGGGTGTGATAATATAGCCAGTAGCCAGGATTATCACCAGAGAAGCGTAGAAATTAGATAACTAATGGAACATATAGTGTATTGATGAACATACGAACAGCATTTAATTACACGGGCAGGGAGATACAGTAAACTTCCCACTATCTGAGGTAATAGAGCCAAAGGCATGTCTGGAAAGTGGTCATGTCTGAATACTGGGCCCTAAAGCTCCAGCACTGGTCATTCCTGACCCTAACCTAGCCTAACCTAAAGCAGAAAACCACCTATCTACCTCCTTGCCGGACATGCATAGCACTTATTTAAGACCCCATTCACATAAGCAGTGGACACAAAGCATGAATTAATTGAATTTTAACCAAAATATGATGATTTTGAGGTGAGTAAGGCAGAGGTGTTCACCACTTGGCAGCATAATGGAATAAGTATCGGGTATGGCATTCACTAAGAAAATCACCCTTTCTCACATCTTATGCACCAAAACAGTTATTTTTCAACCAGTGCCTTTAATTTTTACTCATGTTTGTGCTTGAATAAAATCAATATCTTGAGTTTTAAATCATCATATTATTTTTTTATGGCTAGTATCTTTATCAAGGACATCATATTTCATTGCAATAGTGGAGCAATAATATATATGCCAAAAAACTCTCAAATCTTTTGAAAACCATGGTAATCACTATACTCTGGCAATTAAATTGATAAATGATTAGCATCCTTAACTTATGAACATTTATTAGCATTCGTTATTGTATGATTAAATCTATTCTTAAATACTGATGGTGTGCCTTGACCATTTTACTGCCTGGCTTGGTGTGTTGTGAGATGAAAAAGGTTGAAAATCACTGCACTAAAATTTGGGATACAAAGCATGAAATAAATAAATTGTTACCAGAAAATGATGGTTTAGAGGTGAGTATGGCGAAGATGTTCACCAGTTGACTACATAGTGAACGTAGGTAAGAGACATGATAATCGCTGAGAAAATCACCTTTTTCACGGCCTGTGCACTCAAATATGGGACATAAAGCATGAAATAAATAAAATGTAACCAGAAAAATTATGATTTAGAGGTGAGTAGGTTAAATATGTTCACCTGCTGATAGCTTAGTGAACGTAAGTGAGAGACGTGATAATCACTATGAAAATCACATTTTTCACGGCCTGTGCACTCAAATATGGAACACAGAGCATGAAATAAATAAAATGTAACCAGAAAAATTATGATTTAGAGGTGAGTAGAACAAATATGTTCACCAGCTGACAGCTTAGTGAACATAGGTAAGAGACATGATAATCACTATGAAAATCACCTTTTTCACAACCTGTGCACTCAAATATGGGACACAAAGCATGAAATAAATAAAATGTAACCAGAAAAATTATGATTTAGAGGTGAGTAGGGAAAATATGTTCACCAGCTGACAGCTTAGTGAATGTAGGTAAGTGTTTTCATTTTGTTTTCGTTTTTGAAGGCTCCAACATGCTTGCATGCATCGGCCTTGATCACCTAATGGCGGCTCTCCATGCTGCTCGATCTTTGGCAGCCTCCCTGTTCAGTCCCTTAGCCCTAAGGTCACACTTAATGACCTCGTCCCATGTCTTTCTCGGTCTGCCCCTCCCAACCCCTCTCCCAATATTAACACCTCTCACCCTCCGCACCCACTTATCATCTCCCATCCTCTCCACATATCCAAACCCCCTCAGCCTATCTCTCATCACAACACCAACACACTCCAGCCCCATTCTGCCTCTCAACTCTTCCATTGTAAACCCAGCCCACCCAGGCCTTGCACACAGGGACGCACTGCACATCCACCTAATCATTGTCATTTCTGTATGTTTAAGCCTGCTAATATCCTCTTCCTTTACTGCCCAGGTCTCACTACCAAACAGCATCACACTGCTAACACATGCTGCATACAAAGACCCCTTAGCACGTAAGGAGAGTCCTCTCAATGTCGTGAGAGGCAACAGCTCCCTGAACTTCTCACCACTTCTCACCCTAGCAACCGAGCCAACTCCAGCCCCACTTCCGGCACATAACATGTCTCCCAAATAACAAAACTCTTCCACACACTCGAGACTCACCAGCAAGTTCAATCCCTCCACGCCTAACAGTTTCCACATGCTCTCCCTGACACGCCGCACACACAAAATCAGCATTATCTCGCAGTCTACCTCTAATACCACTACATCTCTTGTGCACCCATTTATCACAAACATTGCACAAGATGGAATTACTCCAAACACCTTTGTGGCAAACTGCACATGGCCACTCTTCCTCTCCTCTGATTGTACTGCCACCAACCCTAGATATCATCATTTTTGTTTTATATACATTTACCCTTAAGCCCTTGTACCCCATACCATCTCTTCACTTCCTAAATCTTTCCTCCACCTCCTTTTCATTCTCTGCAATCAACATCAAATCATCAGCATACAACATCTCCCACGGGAGTCCATCTCTGAAATCACGTGAGAGGGCTTCAAGTACCATGATAAACAGCAAGGGACTCAAAACTGACCCTTGATGCACACAGACATTCACGGAAAACTCATCATTCAAAACTCCATTCACTCTAACCTGGGTGCGAGCACCCATGTACATGGCCATGACCACCCTAACCAGCCACTCCTTGATCCCAAGGTTTCTCATTGTCCACTTCACCACCTCTCTAGGGACTCTGTCAAAGGCCTTTTCCAAGTCAACAAAAACAAAATACAATTCCCTCTTCTTTCCAATATATTTTTCCTGAAGCTGTTGAACAATGAATATGGCATCAGTGGTCCCCCTGCCTGGCATAAACCCAAACTGCATCTCATCAATATTCACTATTTCTGTAATCATACCTTCTAGAACTCTCTCCATTACTTTCATTATCTGATCTAAGAGCTTTATACCTCTGTAATTTCCCCTTTCCAGGGCATCACCCTTCCCTTTGTACACATTTACAGTTACACTCTTCAGCCAATCATTTGGGACAACACACTCATATATAATCATATTTATCAGGTCAGTGACTAACCTCACCCCTGTATCTCCTGAGCCCTTCAACATTTCGGCAGTCAACCCAGAGACACCTGCTGCCTTCCCCACCCACATCCTGCCTATTGCCTGACTCACAGTAGCAGCGTCAATCAAAGGCCAAGGGCCAAACACTGGATCTGCTGACTCCAAACCTTCCCTATCCCAGTCAAACTCTTCATTCAACAACCGGCTATAATGCTCTCTCCGTTTCTTTTCGTTTTTGAAGGCTCCAACATGCTTGCATGCGTCGGCCTTGGTCACATAATGGCGGCTCTCCACGCTGCTTGATCCCTGGCAGCCTCCTTGTTCAGTCCCTTAACCCTTAAGTCACACTTAATGACCTCGTCCCGTGTCTTTCTCGGTCTACCCCTCCCAACCCCTCCCCCAATATTAACACCTCTCACCCTCTGTACCCAATTATCATCCCCCATCCTCTCCACATGTCCAAACCACCTCAGCCTACCTCTCCTCATCACAACACCAATACACTCCAGTCCCATCCTACCTCTCAGCTCTTCCATCGTAAACCCAGCCCCCCCAGGCCTTGCACACAGGGACGCATTGCACATCCACCTACTCATTGTCGTTTCTGTATGTTTAAGCCTGCTAATATCCTCTTCCTTTACTGCCCAGGTCTCACTACCAAACAGCATCACACTCCTAACACATGCTGCATACAAAGACCCCTTAGCACGTAAGGAGACTCCTCTCGGTGTCAGGAGAGGCAACAGTTCCCTGAACTTCTTCCAACCACTTCTCACCCTAGCAACCGAGCTAACTCCAGCCCCACCTCTGGCACATAACATGTCTCCCAAATAACGAAACTCCTCCACACACTCAAGAGACTCACCTGCAAGTTCAACCCTCTCACGCCTAACAATCTCCACCTGCTCTCCCTGACATGCCTCACACATGAAATCAACATCATCTCACAGTCTACCTCTAATACCACTACATCTCGTGTGCACCCATTTATCACAAACACTACACAAGATGGAATTACTTCCCACACCTTTGTGGCAAACTGCACATGGCCACTCTCCCTCTCCTCTGATTGTACTGCCACCAACCCTAGATATCATCACTTTTGTTTTATCTGCATTTACCCTTAAGCCTTTGTACCCCATACCATCTCTCCACTTCTTAAATCTTTCCTCCGCCTCCTTTTCATTCTCTGCAATCAACACCAAATCATCAGCATACATCATCTCCCATGGGAGTCCATCTGTGAAGTCACGTGAGAGGGCTTCAAACACCATGATAAACAACAAGGGATTCAAAACTGACCCCTGATGCACACCAACATTCACGGAAAACTCATCGCTCAAAGCTCCATTCGCTCTTACCTGGGTGCGAGCACCCATGTACATGGCCATAACCACCCTAACCAGCCACTCTTCCAACCCTAGCTTTCTCATTGCCCACTTCACCACCTCTCTAGGGACTCTGTCAAAGGCCCTTTCCAAATCAACAAAAACAAAATACAATTCCCTTTTCTTTCCAATATATTTTTCCTGAAGCTGTCGAACAATGAATATGGCATCAGTGGTCCCCCTGCCTGGCATAAACCCAAACTGCATCTCATC
>JAGKTI010001651.1:0-24760 GCA_018397915.1 Birgus latro | reverse complement strand
TGCGATCTATTCGACTACAATTGGTCATATTGAAATTCCATGAAATCCATGAGAAAGCTCATGAAATTCTGCATCTAGACTTAGGGTTAAGTCTTGGAAGGTGCTGGCAAAATTTTGCACTAGGATGGTGGGAGGTTATGGGAACGTATGTTTTACTCCTGAGCACTTTATTCTCACTGCATTTCTGTACTTTTACTTATCAGTTTTATGTGTTTTTATCAGCTCATCTTATAGTATAAACACCAGCGAAGATGATGGTATAACATTGATACCAATATAGTCAATTTCTGGTGGCATATTTGGTCATGGAATTTTTTTTTGAGCCCCAGGTGCAATCACTCGTCACAGATAACTGATTTTCAAACCGCCTTCAGGTTTTTTGGTGGATTTTTGATGGTTATGCATTGTTTTCTTGATGTTTAGCATTAATATGGATAATCCTATGTGTGTTTTGATGTCTCAATATAGCAGAATGACTGGAAAACAGTGCCAAAATTAGGAGGCGTACTGTACGTACAGTAGTGTCTTGGTCGGGTGTTTTTTGGTCTTCAGTTTTTTATTTTCATGTTTTCTTGGTGTTTAGCATTACTTTGGATATTCCTATATGTGTTTTGATGTCTAAATATGGCAGATTGACATGAAAACTGTGCCAAAATTAGGAGGAGAACTGTACATACCAGGACTGACCAAAAGGTGATGACTAAGGACCAAACAAAGAACATGGTACAGATAGCTACATGGAGTGTAAGGGGTGCAAATGATGAGGTGAAAGAAAGAGAGATTGTCGGGGTGCTGGAGGGTGGGAAAGTGGATGTATGTGGATTAACTGAAACTAAATGGCGAGGTGAGAGTGTGAGAGCGTGGGAGTATGGATGGGGTGTATGCACGGGAGTAGGTGAGAGTGAGAGGGCAGAGGAAGGAGTGTGTATTGTTGTGAGTAACAGATGGATGGAGAATATAAGAGAGTATGGATCAGGTGGCTCAAGGATTCTGTGGGTAAGATTGAAAGTTGTACTACAAATGTGGATGACTGTGTGCATGTACGTGATATGCGCCAATGCAAGATCATGCAAGTAGAGTGAGAGAAGAGTTCTGGACACATGTAGAAGCGTGCATGGAAAAGTTTGAAAAGAATGAGAGTGTTTGTGATTGGAGATATTAATGGAAAAGTAGAGAATGTGAAGGTGGATGGAGTAGTTGGTGAGTGGGGTGTGCCTGCAGAGATGGATGAGAATGGCAGTGCTTTAGTGGACATTTGTGCTGGGAGGAGGTTGGTGACAGCCAATACCCTCTTCAAGTACAAAATGATCCATAGGGATACGTGGTGAGTGATGAGAAGTGTGGGTGGTGAACTGAATGAACTGAAGGCAATGATTGATTATGTGTGTGTGGATGAAAGGATGAGAATGTGTGTAATGGATGCAAGAGTATATAGAGGTTGGAGGAGTGGACTTTCTGACCACCACCAAGTGGTGGTCAGAATCATAGTCCAAATGAAGTGGAGAAATAGAAGAAGGGAAGGTCAAGAGGAAGTAGTTCATATAAGGAGGGTGGAAAGGTTACAAGAGAATGGAAGAAAGGCAGAATATAAGAGGGAAGTAGAGAAGCAGTTGGGTAAATATGGATTGGGGCAGATGGGGGACATGGAAGGTGTGTCCAAGATATTCGCAGAAGAAATCTGTGCAGCATGTGAGGTGGTGAGTGGGGTGAAGAGAAGACGAAATGGGGTGCAGGGAACAGCATGGTGGACTGAAGAGGTGAGAGAGTCTGTGGCACAAAAGAAGAAAGCATATAGTGAGTGGATGAGAAACAGGGGCGTGGAAGAAGTTGAGAGACAGAAGAGAGAGTTATATGTAGAAAGGAAGAGAGAGGTGAAAAGATTAATAAGAGACAGTAAGAAGACAGTGGGTGAGAAATTCGGAAGGAATTTGAGTGTAATGTGGAGGGAATGTAAGAAAATGTTCTTGAAAGAGGTAAAGAGAGTTAGACAGGGTGCCAAAGAACTTAGTTGGGGAGTGAAAGATAAAAATGGTAGATTACTAGTGGAGAAGGGAGAAAAAGTGAGCAGATGGAGAGAACACTTTAAGGAATTATTGAACATAGAGAATGAAAGTAATGCGAGTATAAGTGGCTGGGGAATGGCTGGGAGAAAGAGATATGTGAGAAAGGAGGAGGAAATCAGTAAGATGGAAGTCGTGGAAGCAATGAAGAAAGTTAAAATGGGGAAAGCCCCAGGAATTGATAGTGTGTGTGGTGAAATACTGAAGCATGGGGGAGAGGTAGGAGTAGAATGGATGTGGAGGATGTGCAGATTGGCCTGGGAGGAAGGTAGAGTCCCGGAGGATTGGAAGTCAGGTATAATTATACCCCTGTACAAAGGAAAAGGGGAAAAAGAAGTGTGTGGTAATTGTAGGAGCATTTGTCTTCTTAGTGTAATAGGAAAAGTATATGGTAGGTTGCTTATTGACCGAGTTAGGGAAATAACAGAGGAATTGCTTGGAGAAGAACAGGGAGGTTTTAGGAAGGGAAGAGGTTGTATAGATTAGATATTCATTCTTAAATGTTTAGTGGAAAAGTTTCTAGAGAAGGGAAAGAAGTTGTATGCAGCCTTCATGTATTTGGAGAAATCATATGACATGGTGGATAGACAACAGTTGTGGAAAGTATTAAGAATATATGGAGTAGAAGGGAAGTTGTTGAAGGCCGTGAATAGTATGTATGAGGGTGCTAAGGCTGCAGTGCATGTGGATAGTGAACTGAGTGAATTTTTCTATTTGAAGGTTGGATTGAAACAAGGATGTGTCATGTCTCCATGGTTGTTCAGTCTGTTTATAGATGGGGTTATAAAAGAGATACAAGGTCAGGCAGTGGATGTTGGAGAAGCCCTAATGAGAGAGGGCAGTGTTTGGAAACTCCCTGTACTGTTGTTTGCAGATGATACTGTGCTGTTAAGTGAAGACAAAGGGGAGCTGCGTCGCTTGGTGGATGAGTTTGGTAGTGTGTGTAAGAAATGGAATCTAAAGGTGAATGTAGGGAAGAGTAAAGTTATGGTCTTTGAGAGAAGTGAATTCAGTGAATGTACAGTGAGATTGGATGGGGAGGATATGGAGAATGTTGAGTGAATTTAAGTACTTGGGTAGTGTGATGAGTAAGAATGGAAGTCTGGAGGGGGAAGTGCTTGAAAGGGTGCAACAGGGAAAGAAGGTTGCTGGTTTCTTGAAAGCAGTGATAAGAAACAGGGAAGTGAGTATGGAAGTGAAAAAGTTGCTACATGACAGTATTGTGATACCAACTCTAACATATGGAAGTGAAGCTTGGACCTTGTTGGAGGGAAACAAGTCAAGAGTGAGAGCAGTGGAAATGAGTTATTTGAGAGGAGCCTGTGGAGTCACATGGAGAGACAGACTGTCAAATGAGGAAGTGACTGAGTGTTGTGGTGTGGACGTGGATGTGATAGGAAGCGTTAGGAGTAATACGCTGAGGTGGTTTGGCCATTTGGAGAGGATGGAGAGCAAGAGACTGACGAGGAGAGAGTATGTGAGCAAGGTGGAGGGAGGAAGAGGGAGGGGAAGGCCAAGGATGAGATGGAGGGATGGAGTGGAGAGGTATATGAAAGAGAGGTGTGTGAGATGGAGTGGAGAGGTATATGAAAGAGGGGGGGGTGTGAGCTGGGAGCAGGGCAGTGAAATGGCAGGGGAGAGGGCAAAATGGAGGTGATTTGTCCTTGGCCACCCCTTACGGTATTAAGGTGTCTGGCAATAGATAGATAGATTGTACATATAGTAATTGGTAGGTTTTTGTTTTGTTTTTTGAAAATGATTTGGGATAATCCTGTGTATGTTTTGATGTCAAAATATGACAGAGTGACCAGAAAACACTGCCAAGATAAGGAGGGGTACTGTACATACAGTAGTGTTCAGGTAGAGGGTATTTTTTGGTTTTCAGTGTTTTTCCTGCATGGTTTTCTTGGTGTTCAGCATTACTTTGGATATTGTTTTTTGTGTTTTGATGTCTAATTATGCCTGAATGCCCAGAAAACACTGCCAAATTAAGCATAGGTTCTGTACAAATAGGTTAGGTATAGGTTGGAGGTTGGATGTAGGTTGGGTGGGTATGGTAGGGGAAAAGTGTTCATTATCCGGATGTTGACAGTACCCGGACATACCTTTGACTCCATCATGTCTGGATAAATGAGGGATTACTGTATTGTACATATATTCACTACTGCGATATTTCATATAATTTGTTATGACTACTGATAGACTAGTTTAGTCAGCTTAAGAGAGGCTCTTTTGACTTGAGGTTTTATATATAGCTTCCAGTAACCCATTTATTACTAAAGGTCTTCATTGGTTTGATACAATTTTTAGTAAACCATTTTGTACTAAAAGTCTTTAGTAAGTTGCAGATATCATCTGTTCCCTAGCCAGAATTAAAAATGAAATTTGCCCAGGGAGTGAAGGAATTAATAATATATTGTATTTGTGCAGGTGCTGGTGAACAGAGTGGAGTATGAGCGTGCTGGTTGCCAACACTCGGTGGTGCTGGGTGCCCTCCGAACCAAGTATGTCAACCTGAGTGAGCCAGGCCAGCCTGACACTCCAAGTCTGGGAGACGAGAGCAGTACCCTCATGGCCCACGCTGCCCTGCCCCACTCCAAGACTACAGGGACGCGGGAGGATCAGCTGGAGGACCCTCAAGTGATCCTCTGGCCCCGGGAGAAAGTGACACTGGGATGGAGGAAGACATTCCCACCTGGTGCTGGCATGTACAACCTTGGCAACACCTGTTACCTGAATTCATCACTCCAGGTGGGAATTTAATGCATTTAGCAGGGTACAGATTTTCTTATTCAGACCTCGGGATGGTTTGGGTATGAGAATTTAAGGCTTGTATAGTTTGTGTCAGGTCTGTTGATTTGCTGCTGGTACCTTGTAATTAAGTACTACAGTACCTATGTCATGGTCAGACCATTGGGGACAAACCAGCAACAGTACTGGTTTCACCCAGTGAGGAGGGTGGCTAATCACCCATCAAGACAAAAAATAAGTCCTGTCAAAAGGGCACAATGAGCTTCTGAGCCATCAGCCATCTTGCAGGGAAGATGGAGTTTTTTTTTTTTTTTTTTTTTTAAATTAAAGATTCGCCACACTGGTGTGGCACGGGCTCGGGGTGGAGAGCCCGTCAGAGGATGGCAGTAAATAAACAAGGGGGCGTCCTCTGCATGGCGACAGAGGACGCTGGCATGGGGGGGGGGGGGCAGAGCCCATCTCCCCATAATAACAAGGGGGCGTCCTCTGCATGGTGACAGAGGATGCTGGGGGGGGGAGCCCATCCCCCGGACAAATATATACCAGTGCAGCGGGGGTGGGATACCTCAATGTGGCAACGGAGTATAGATGGAGTTTGTTAGCCTTGGTTTGCAGTCCACCTAGGAGAAGGAAGACTCAGAATGTACACTGGGATTTTGGTAGGGGTAGTTTCTTTCAGATTCCCTACATTTTAATCATTCCACACTAGGAAAAAATTCAAAGGGCCTCGGAGGGTCTAGTAACTGCCCAGGGCCCTAACCAAATGGGCAAGTTCCTATGGCCATGTGGAGTGTCAGAAGCATTAATCGTTTTCGTTTTTGAAGGCTCCAACATGCTTGCATGTGTCGGCCTAAGGATAACAAGAGGGTAGAAGTGTTGAATGTGTTTAAGAGTGCTAGGTACACTATGACAGCATTGTGTTAAACAAAGATGAAAGAGTGTGAAGTGGCAGAGTGGGAGGGTGCAATATACACTGAGGTGTTGCTGTACATCTGTTTGCTGTGTGATATAACACTGTGACACTGAACAAAATAGTTAGACCCATTTTCTTAATAATGTTGACATAATGATTGTATCTGGTAGTGTTCATGGCTGGAATGTCAGTGGCCATATTGCAGAACTTCCGTCTATCAGAAACCTTTTAGTCCCTGAACAGCATCTCTTTGGAACTCACCTCCCCAGAGTTGTTTCCCCCAAAACATCAGCCTACAGCTGTTCAAGTCCAACTGTTATGGATTTTTTATGAATGGAGGACACCTGTAATCTGGTGTATTGATTATTATTTTTTTTAATTCATTTTTTTTTCTTCCTTTATTCTGTTATTGACAAAAAAAATCACTAGAATGATGCCTTCCAGTCAGCTGATTGAGTAAAGTTTGCCCATTGTTTGCATTTGCTTTGATTGTCATTATTTCACTTAGTTTTGTATGTGAAAGGCCACAAAAACACCATTGCTGTCGCTGAATAGCAGTACAGCTTTTGTTTTTGTTTTCGTTTTTGAAGGCTCCAGCATGCTTGCATGCGTCGGCCTTGGTCACCTAATGGCGGCTCTCCATGCTGCTCGATCTTTGGCAGCCTCCCTGTTCAGTCCCTTAACCCTGAGGTCACACTTAATGACCTCGTCCCGTGTCTTTCTCGGTCTACCCCTCCCAACCCCTCCTCCAATATTAATACTTCTCACCCTCTGTACCCAGTTATCATCCCCCATCCTCTCCAAACCACCTCAGCCTACTTCTCCTCATCACAACACCAATACACTCCAGTCCCATCCTACCTCTTAACTCTTCCATAGTAAACCCAGCCCCCCCAGGTCTTGCATGCAGGGACACACTGCACATCCACCTAATCATTGTCATTTCTGTACATTTAAACCTGCGATTATCCTCTTCCTTTACTGCCCAGGTCTCACTACCATACAGCATCACACTCCTAACACATGCTGGATACAAAGACCAAATAGTGTAATGCATGATATTAGGTGAATTGAAAACTTTTGTGGTAGGTGGAGGGGCTCACCATCAACTCAGTCGATGTGGTGCTGCTTTCGGGTGACTGTCCTTTCCTCTCTTTCTTACTTCTTCCCTTCCTTCCACTTGTGTTCTGTTTTCTTTCTTTCTTTTCTTTCTGTCTACAAGTGACTCTATGCAGAATGACAAGCCAAATGGTTTCCTGTACATCAGGAAACCCTTTACTATGCTGGGTGGTAACCATATAATCAAATTATGGTGCCTGGTGGTTTAGTGGGCAATTAAGGTTCTCCGATCGGATTGAGCCTGGACAGGTCTATATCCAAGGAGTGGTTGGGGTTTACTGCTCACGAAATGCCACTCACAGATCAGTGAGGCTGGTCACCCTCATCTTAAATGTCAGGATCAACTTTCCTATCCCCAGGCTCCTTCGTTTTTTACGGGGCAACACAGGATTTGATAATGTATGTGTGGATGATAACTTTAATGCATGAAATACTGAAACATGACCTGGAAATTGTGTCTGCCTGTGCATACTCGGCCTCCTAGTCAGTTAATTGAGCCAAGATGGTCACCCAGTGCTTACAATCAATGTGATCAATTGGTATCATTCTATTTGTGCATGAAAGGCCACTGAAAAATCAATGCTATTGCCAAATCACAGTGCAAGTGCATAACAAATAGTGCAGTGTGCGATTTTAAGTGAAGTGATACCTTTTTGTGTGTGAAATACTGAAACTTGTGACTAGGAAATCATGTCTACTGTGCATACATGACCTTCCAGTCAGCAGATAATGGTGCCTCTCAGTCAGCTGATGAGCCAAGATGGCCACCCAGTGTTTACATTGCAGTGATTATCTGCCTTTCATTCATGTTTTGCATGACAAGCCTCTGAAACACCATTGCTTACTCTAGATAACAGTGGAAGTGTGTAACAAATAGTACAGTGTGCAATTTCATGTATTTATTTATTTATTTATTTATTGCCATGCTGGGTGGTAACCATATAACCAAATTTTTTGGCGCCTGGTGGTTCAGTGGGTAATTACCGCGCTTCAGTCAGATTGAGCCAGTGAAGGTTTATATCCAAGGAGTGGTTGGGGTTTATTGCTCACGTAATCCTATCAGGACCAACTTGCCTAGCCCCGGGCTACTATGCAGGACTGGATGATGGATGAAATTTATTTATTTATTTATTTTTTAATGGCTAATGATCCCTTGGTTATTGCATTCATGGTTATTGCAGTTTTTGTCATAACTGCAAAATGAAAATTACACTCCTGTCATTATTGTGCATTTTTTGGCTAAAAAATCATAATTACCATGCCCCTGAGCTGTTTCTGCCAACAATGATGGAGCAATATGTGTAGTTTTTGTGATGATTTTGAGGTATTGGAGACCTCTATGTCTCCACCCCGTAGCCTCAGAACCCCATTCTTCAAGCCCATCTTGTCACTCCAAGATACTGTACTGTTGCCAACATATGAACATATGAACCTGGTACAGTATAAGAATGAGGCTTGGGTCTGGCAGTTGGTATTCCAGCAGCCCGTGACATATTCACGCATCTGTTGTGTCTGGGAGTATGAATGATTGGGTTGCCAACCACTGGACAAAACTAACATGTAGATACGAATCATATTGTTAGAGGACTGTAGTACAGTATAATTAATCATACATACGGGTGTTTTCTGTTAATGCCATAAAACATTTAGTTAATAAACTGCAATGATAAGCAAATGATATCATGAGGTTTCATATCATAGACTGATCCAGTGGGTATTCACTTAACAAATTGCTGGTATCTTGCATTGCCAGATGGTGAAGAACCTCTTTATCAATGATTTATTTGATACAAAAATCAAATAATTTCCATAAACCATATGATGACATAATTTGTTTGTAAAATTAATATATCATATGCTGATGTGGTTACTGTCAGCTATCGTCATCATAAAATTACAATCTTCCCATCCCTTTCTGTCAGCTCGAATCTCCCCTCTCTCTCTCTCTCTCTCTCTCTCTCTCTCTCTCTCTCTCTCACACACGGAGTGGCAGCCTCAGCGAGAAGACGTGTCTCAAACCGCCTCAACAAACCCTAAGTAGTTTTCAGGAATTGTCCTGTCTCCAGTCTTGTTAATAATTTTAAGCATTGCAAGTTATTATAGTCTATCAAAAATGTAAAGAACAATTGCCATTAAGTATACATGAATGTTTTTATAGGAATTTTGGGAACAGCTGTTCAGTTTAGTACTGCAACCGACCTTAAAGATGGCCGACCATATAAACACTGGAGAACCGGCATTCCCATGATTTGACAGTGAAACAAATGTAATGGACCTGGTTAAAACATTGATTATGAGAATTAGTGGTCTAGAAAAGAAAGTGGAGGATCTAGTATCAAGAGACATGCCTGAAAAGACCGAAAATACTATACAGAGTTTGATACAGGCCAATGAGACAGCGAACCAGGAGATCGAGAATTTAAAACGAGAAAATATTGAATTACGGAGAAAACTAGAAGAAAGCAGTAACAAAACAGAGAAGGTAAGTAGTGTGTTAGAAGAGCAAAAGGCAAAGTGGGCACATGTGGAAGAAGAACAGAAAGTAGTAGTCAGTTTAAGGGGAAATTATTCAGGAAGAAAGGGAAATGAACAAGAAAAAATGGAAGAAAATGTAGTGAAAATATTGAAGAAAAAAGAGAAAATAGTGAGAGAAACAGTAGAAAGGAACAGATGTGTGATAATATTTGGAAACAGGGAGGAAGAAGAAAAAGTTAGGTCTGTGAGACTCGCGAGAGACTCAAATCAGGTGAGGCAAATATTGGACAAGATCGATCCCGAAGGAAACAAGTGGGAAAAAGAAATTGAGGAAGTAAGGAGGATAGGGCCATATAAGAAAGGGGAAGCAAGACCAATGAGAGTTAAGATGTCTTCAGAAAGTGTTGTAAATGACATACTTAAGGTGACCTGGAAGCTAAGTAAAGAGGCAGGAATGGAAAATATTATAGTAAGAAAAGACTTGAATGAACATGAAAGAGAAGTCTTAAAATCTTTGAAGGACCAAGTAAAGGAAAAAAATGACAGGAGGACAGAGGAAGAACGTAAAACTTTTTTTTGGAGAGTGATGGATATGAAGGCAAGGAAGTGGTATGTGAAGAACTAGACGTGAAGGAAACAAAGGGGATGGATATGAATATGAAAAAGAGAAGAACGAGTAAAGATAACAACAGAGGCAGGAATGGAAAATATTATAGTAAGAAAAGACTTGAATGAAGATGAAAGAGAAGTCTTAAAATCTTTGAAGGACCAAGTAAAGGAAAAAAATGACAGGAGGACAGAGGAAGAACGTAAAACTTTTTTTTTGGAGAGTGATGGATATGAAGGCAAGGAAGTGGTATGTGAAGAACTAGACGTGAAGGAAACAAAGGGGATGGATATGAATATGAAAAAGAGAAGAACGAGTAAAGATAACAACAGTGCAGCAAATCTGAGCAGCATGTATAGTAACGTAGATGGATTAATATCTAAGAAAGGGGAAATTGGAGACTACTTAAATGAAAATAAACCTGAAATGGTTTGCCTAGTAGAGACTAAATTGCCCCGAGATGTCGATATAAAATTATTTGGCTGGAATAATTATAAGATTTGGAGGAAGGACAGAGAAGGCAAATTTGGGGGAGGAATAGTGATATTAACCCATAATGACCTAAGAGTAAAGAATATAGAAATTGAAAATACTAAGGCTGAACTTTTGGGAGTTGAAATAGAGGACAATTATGGAGAAAAAACGGATGTAATAGTTTTTTATATGCCCCCCAAATCTAGGGCATGGACAAAGGAAGATTACGAACAGTTAATAAGTGAATCCATTATTAGGCTAGAAATGTTAATTGAACGAAGAAATAGAATAATATTAATGGAAGATTTTAACTGTAGAGAAGTTGATTGGGAAAGTATGGATGCTGGGAACAATGAAGAATCATGGGGAAATAAATTAATGGAATTGATGATGGAAAACATGTTAACCCAGTTGATCAAAGAAAACACAAGAATTAGGGGTGTTGATGAACCATCCAGGCTTGACCTATTATTCACAAAGGACCCAAATGATGTGAGGAACATAACCTACCATTGCCCCTTTGGTAAAAGTGATCATCTGGTAACTGAGATGGATGTGGTAGGAGTGAGGGAAGGAGAAAGAGATGAAAAACACAGAGAAAATAGATACAATTATGGGAAGGCAGACTTTGCTTCCCTGAGAAACTTTTTCCAAAATGTAGAATGGAGTAAAATGAATATGATCACAAATGTTGATGAGAAATATGAGTTTTTGATAGAAGTATATAAAACAGGAGTTACTAAGTATGTCCCAAAATTTTCTGCAGCTATGGAAAGGAAGAAAGAATGGTTTAACAACAGATGTAGGATGGCACAAGAGGCAAGAAAAAAAGCATGGAAGAAAGTGAGAAGAAAGTATAGTGAAAGGGCCTGGGAGGAGTACAAGCAGGTTAGAAATGAATATGTAATGATACGGAGAGAAGAGGAAAGGAAATACGAAAAAGATATTGTATCTAACTGTAAAAAAGAGCTGAAACTATTTTATAGGTTTGTAAATGGCAAAATGAAAGTTAAGGATAGTATAATACGACTGAGGGATGGAGATGAAACATACGAAAGAGAGGAAGACTTGAGTGAAATAATGAACAACAAGCTACAGTCAGTTTATGTATTGGAAGACGAATTTAGGGAGCCTGAAATGGAACCCAGGCTGACGAGAATGACCGAAATTACAGTTGACATGGATGAGGTGCTACAGCTGATGAAGGATTTGGATGTGAGAAAAGCAATGGGACCAGATGGTATGGCTGGATGGATCCTGAAGGAATGTGCCGACCAGTTAGTGTTGCCAGTTTATGTCATTATCAAAACCTCGCTTGAAAATGGACAGTTACCTAAAGATTGGAAAAGAGCAAGTATTGTGCCAATCTTTAAGGGAGGAGATAGGGAGGATCCACTTAATTATAGACCTGTGTCACTTACTAGTATTGTTTGTAAAATCTGTGAGAAAGTTATTAGAAAAAGATGGATAAAGTATTTAGAAGAAAATGAAGTGATAACACCAAGACAATTTGGTTTTAGGGAAGGAAGATCATGTATTACTAACCTACTAAGTTTCTACAGTAGGGTAACAGATGTCGTACAGGAGAGAGAGGGATGGGCAGACTGTGTCTATCTGGATCTTAAGAAAGCATTTGACAGGGTACCCTATAAGAGACTACTGTGGAAGTTGAGGACATTTGGAGGGGTGCATGGGAAACTATTAAAGTGGATGGGAGATTATTTGATAGGAAGGCAGATGAGAACAGTAATAAGAGACAAGGTATCACAATGGAGAAATGTGACTAGTGGAGTACCCCAGGGCTCTGTCTTGGCCCCAGTAATGTTTCTGATATATGTAAATGATTTGCCAGAGGGTTTGAATAGTTACATGAGTATGTTTGCAGATGATGCTAAAATTATGAAACATATTAAATGTATTGATAGTTGTAAAGAACTGCAAGAGGACTTGGACAAACTCCACAGCTGGAGCCAGACTTGGAAAATGGACTTTAATGCCAAAAAGTGTCATGTATTAGAAATGGGTATAAGTGAAAGAAGACCACACTGGACATATAAAATGGGCAATGAGATGATTAGTAAAAGAAAGGATGAGAAAGATTTGGGAGTGATTATTCGGGATGACTTGTCACCAGAAAAGCATATAAACAAAATTATTGGGGGAACTTATGGATTACTGACCAACATGAGAGTGGCTTTTAATTATATGGATGAAGAAATGTTGAGGGAGTTGATAGTGACCATGATAAGACCAAGACTAGAGTATGCGGCGGTGGTATGGTCACCTCATTTGAAGAAGCATATTGATAAACTAGAAAGGGTTCAACTGATGGCAACGAAGATGATACCGTGTTTAAGGGAACTCACCTACGAGGAGAGATTGGAAAAACTGAAGTTACCAACATTGCACGAGAGAAGGGAAAGAGGTGACTTGATCACGATATTTAGAAATGTAAGAGAATTGGAAAGGGTGGATAGAGAGGATCTTTTTGTGTTGGATGATGGAAGAACAAGAGGCCATGGCTTCAAGTTGAGGAAAAGTAGATGTCTTAATGATCTCAAAAAGTTCAGTTTCCCGAATAGAAACATAAGTATTTGGAATGACTTAGACGAAGAGGTGGTGCAGGCGAAAAACATTCATGTATTTAAAACTAGATTAGATGAATGTAGATATGGAGACGGGACAACACGAGCTTAGCTCAATTCCTGTATACTACAAATAGATAAATACAAATAGGTAAATACACACACACACACACACACACACACACACACACACACACACACACACACACACACACACACACACACACACACGGTCGGGTCGCTGAGAGAGGAGCTGCTCCTGGAGCGAGGGGAAATAATTGCTGAATCAGCGGCGAAAAGAAGACCAACCTATTGTGATTATGTGGTTGAGAGTGTGAGTGGTGGTCCTGTCAGATATTAGTTAAAAAAAAAAAAAAAAAGCAGGTTTCGGCCATATAATACAAGATATAGCGTAAAAAAGTCTCCATATGTTTGGATCATGGCGGAGAGAGACGGAAGATTGTTTACAACTGGCAAGGGGGAATATGAGGGCTTCACCGATGTTGATGTAAATAACGGAAGTGATGAGCTGCACAAAACAAAAATAGCAGGAGCAGAGAAAACGGTGGAGAGGAATGTCCAGGAGTGAAAAAAGGTATGGGAAGTAATTAGACAGCTCCAGGAATGGTCCTTAGAGCAAGAGAGAGAGATTAAAGTCCTACAGAATAAACTGGAAAAAGTTTGCACACGTGATGATGAACAAGAAAAAGAAGTCACAGAATTGAAGGTGAATAACGAATCCGCATCATATGAAATAAAACAGCTCAATAGGGAGAATAAGAGGTTGGAAGAAGAAAGGGGCAGAATGAAAAGTAAACTAGATGAGTACGAATCAAAATCGAGGATGCATAATGAGCATATTAAGGAAATCAAGGAGCAACATAAGGGGTGGAAGAAAATACAGGAGGAAGGAAATGTAAATTTGAAGGAGATCATAGAACAACAAAGCATGGAAAAAGTGGAGAAGGAAGTGGTTAGGGTACTAAGAAGTAGAGAATCTTTGGTCAGGGATGTAGCAGACAAGAAAAAATGTGTGATAATCTCAGGAATAAAAGAAAAACATATGACAGTAAGATCCGAAAGAGAGAGAAAAGAACTGAGCAAGGCTAAAGAAATAATATCAATGGTTATGGAGGGTAACAATGAAGCCCAGGAAGAGATTGAAGAAGTGTTTAGGTTACGAAAGTACGAGGAAGGTGGGGCAAGGCCATTGAAAGTAAAGTTTCAGTCCCAGGTAATGGTGAATGAAGTCATAAATAGAACATGGAAATTGTCAGATAAAGAGGGGTTTAAAAATGTTTGGATAAGAAGGGATGCAAACGAAGAGGAAAGAGCTAAATTAAAGGAGTTAGTAAAGAAAGCAAAGATAAAAAACAAACAGCGAACAGTGGAAGAGAAGACAGTGTTCTGTTGGAGAGTTATGGATCAGAAATTGAGAAGGTGGTACCAACGGAGGGAAGGAGAGAAGAGAGTATAAAAAACGATGAAAAAAGTTTGAAAGTGGCATGCACAAACATTGATGGACTAATATCAGCAAGGTTAGAAATCAATGATTTTTTGAGAGTACACGAACCTGATGTTATGTGCTTTGTAGAGACTAAATTGAAGAAGATATTGATATTCATATGGGAGATGGGAAATACAAATTATGGAGAAGAGACAGAAAAGAAAAAACAGGAGGAGGAGTGATGATAGCAGTGAAGGACAACATAAATGTAGATACTGTGGAAATGGCAGAGGCCAGGGCCGAAGTGATAAATATGAAATTAGAAACTGGGGAGAATGGTAAGAGAGATATGGCAGTGGTATATGTTCCCTCTAAGACGAGAGCATGGAATGACGATGAATACCAGGAGATGTTGTCAGACATGGTTAGTTATCTACAGAAAGTGATTGAGAAAAGCAACAATATAATCCTAATAGGTGACTTTAATTGTAAAGAGGTGAACTGGGAGGAATAGGACTCAGGAGGCAGCGAAGATTCGTGGGGTACTAAATTGTTAAACACAGTAAGACCTCACTATAACGGACTAATTGGGGCCCAAGCCAGTCCGAAAAATGCGAAATTCCGATAAAAGTGACATCCAGACTTACCCGTGCTAATCCGGACTTTTTCTGATATATCAGACATTAGTCCGGATTGCATCAGTGGTTTTCACCACCATTGCAGTATTGTACTGTGTTATACCTTCACTACATTATTCAAATGGCATAATAATACTGTACTGTGCACTGAAAAACATGTATTTTGTCTTATTGTGGTGAACATAGCTGAAGTGGTCATGCAATCTGGACTGCTTTCTGGCTTTATCGGACTTTTTCCGATATACAGTAATCCCTCTACTATTCGAATGCCCATTATTTGGATCCCTCACTATTCGGACATCGTGGGCTGGCTGTCCGCACCCCAAAATGCCCCAAATTTTGAAAAAATCCGAAAAAAGTCCGATTTTTTCCGACCGCGTCAGTTTGAATTTCCCGCTCGCACCGACTAGCTCCCTTCCCGCCAAATCGCCCTCCTACTAGTTCTCTCTCAACTCCTGTGAACAGTGGACGGCTGTCCGATCTTTTGCGGTATTTTCGTTCTTGTTTAAATAATCAAAAGTCACAGTGCTAAGGATTAAGTGTAGTTAAACACTGGATTACTGGACATGCTTCAAGAGCACTTATGAGCACTGTAAAAACCTTAGAGATGGGGGTAAACAACAATGCTGGACTGTAAGTAAACATTGTCAACTGCTAAATATTTTCCATAATCACTTCTAAATCCTCATTCTCTGGTTACATTTTATTTACTTCATGCTTTGTGTCCCATATTTGAGTGCACAGGCTGTGAAAGAGGTGATTTTCTCAGTGATTACCAAACCTCTCTTACTTACATTCACTATCTATTCAACTGGTTAACATTTTCGCCCCCCACACCTCTAAATTATAATTTTTCTGGCTACATTTTATTTACTTCATGCTTTGTGTCCCATATTTGAGTGCACAGGCTGTGAAAAGGTGATTTTCTCAGTAATAATCATGTCTCTTCCTTACGTTCATTATGTAGTCAGCTGGCGAACATCCCTGCCTTACTCACCTCAAAATCATCATTTTGGGGTTAAAATTTGATTAATTCATGCTCTCTGCCAATTACTTATGTGAATGGGGTCTTAATTAAGTGCTACACATGTCCGGTCGGGAGTTAGGTAGGTGGTTTTCTTATTTAGGTTAGGTTAGGTTAGGGTCAAGAATGACCGGTGCTGTAGGTGAACAGTGAACACCTTTGCCATACATAACTCTTTTTCTGGTAACATTTTATTTATTTGATGCTTTGTATCCCATATTTTAGTGCATAAGATATGAGAAATGATAATTTTCATAGTGATAGCCACGTCTGATACTTACTTACACTAAGCTGCCAACTTGTGAACACCCCTGCCTTACTCACCTCAGATTCATAATTTTTGGGTTAAAATTCGATTAATTCATGCTTTGTGCCAATTACTTATGTGAATGGGGTCTTAATTAAGTGCTATGCATGTCCGGTAGGGAGGTAGGTAGGTGGTTTTCTGATATAGGTTAGGTTAGTTTAGGGTCAAGAATGACCGGTGCTGTTGGTGAACAGTGAACACCTTTGCCATACCTAACTCTTTTTCTGGTAACAATTTATTTATTTGATGCTTTGTATCCCATATTTTAGTGCATAAAATGTGAGAAATAATGATTTTCATAGTGATTGCCACGTCCGATACTTATTTACACTAAGCTGCCAACTCATGAAAATCTATGCCTTACTTACTTCAAAATCATAATTTTTGGGTTAAAATTCAATGAATTCATGCTTTGTGTCCATTATTTAATGTATATGGTGTTAGAAAGGGTGATTTTCATAGTGATTTCCATGTCTGATACTTACTTACACTTGCTGGCAAGTTGTGAGCACCTATGCCTTACTCACCTCTAAATCATCATTTTTTGGTTAAAATTCAATTAATTCATGCTTTGTGTGCATTATTTATGTGAGAGGGGACTTAAATAAGTGCTATATATGTCCGGTAGGGAGGTAGGAAGGTGGTTTTCTGATTTAAGTGAGGTTAGGTTAGGGTCATGAATAACCAGTGCTGGAGCTTCAGGCCCAATATTTGGACAAGACCAGTGTCTGGACATGCCTTTGGCTCTATTACGTCGAATAGTGGAGGGATTACTGTATAGGAGTTTAGTCCGGTAGCTCCTCGAGTCCGATAAAAGTGAATTCTTGTCTATTGAATTCCGTTATATGGAGGTTTTACTGTACAGTAATCCCTCCACTATTCGACGTAATAGAGCCAAAGGCATGTTCGGACACTGGTTTTGTCCGAATATTGGTCCTGAAGCTCCAGCACCGGTCATTCATGACCCTACCCAAACCTAACCTAAATCAGAAAACTACCTTCCTACCTCCCTACTGGACATGTATAGCACTTATTTAGGTCCGTTTTCACATAATGCGCTCAAAGCATGAATTAATTGAATTAAAACCAAAAAATGATGATTTAGAGGTGAGTAAGGCATAGGTGGTCAGAACTTGCCAGCATAGTATAAGTAAGTATCGGACATGGAAATCATCTTTTCTCACATTTTATGCACTAAATTATTGGATACAAAGCATCAAATACAGTAAATGATGTAAATTATTACCAGAAAAATGGTTAGGTTAGGTTAGGTTATGACCAGACATGAAATTCACTGGCATTCACCTTTTTCATACCTGGTGCACTTAAAAACCATGCATGAAAAAATTAAATTGAAAGCAGGAAATTATGATTAACATTTATGGTAATTTTTTAACCCATTTACAGCATGCTGAAAACAGGTTAGACATGAAAATCTCTATGGTAATCATCTTTCACACAAATCAATGGCATTCACCTTTTTCATAGCTGGTGCACTTAAAAACCATGCTTGAAAAACTTAAATTGAAAGCAGGAAATTATGATTAACATTTAGGGTAATTTTTTTACACATTTACAGCATGGTGAAAACAGGTTTGACATGAAAATCTTTATGGTAATCATCTTTCACACAAATCAATGGCATTATCTTTTTCATAGCTGGTGCACTTAAAAACCATGCATGAAAAAATTAAATTGAAAGCAGGAAATTATGATTAACATTTAGGGTAATTTTTTTACACATTTACAGCATCATGAAAACAGGTTAGACATGAAAATCTTTATGGTAATCATCTTGCACACAAATCAAAGGCATTCACCTTTTTCATAGCTGGTGCACTTAAAAACCATGCATGAAAAAATTAAATTGAAAGCAGGAAATTATGATTAACATTTAGGGTAATTTTTTAACCCATTTACAGCATGATGAAAACAGGTTAGACATGAAAATCTTTATGGTAATCATCTTGCACACAGATCAAAGGCATTCACATTTTTCATAGCTGGTCATGAATGTTATGAGAGTAAGTGATAGGATATTAATAGTGAAAATTTTGATCGGGCAGAAAATGGTTTCAGTTATATCAGCATATGCTCCACAGGTAGGATTGGATGACGCAGAGAAGGATAGATTTTGGGATGATTTAATACGTGTAGTAAGTGGTATGGGTGATGATGAGGTAGTGGTTCTGGGAGGGGATTTAAATGGTTATGTGGGTGAAGCAGCTCAAGGTTATGAAGGAGTCCATGGAGGATGTGCATATGGTGTGAGGAATGCGGAAGGGGAAAGAATACTCGAGTTTGGGGAGGCTATGGACATGATTGTGTGTAACACACATTTTAGGAAAAGAATCAGCCGGTTGATTACGTACGAGTACGGGGGAAATACTAGTCAGATAGATTATTTTCTGGTCAGGAGGGTTGATACGAGATTAGTGAGGGATGTTAAAGTTATAGGAAGCGAGGAGTGTGTGCAGCAGCACAAACTGTTGATTTGTGACATGGTGCTTAAGGAACGTGTGATGAGAAGGAGGACATATGTACCTCGGAGGAAAATATGGAAGCTGGGAAACTAATCAGTAAAGGATGCCTTTTATAGTGAGATGAGGAGAGTGGTGGCTGAACAGGAAGCCGCAGATAGAGGCGTTAATGAACAGTATAGAGCCCTTAAGAACAACCTCTTGAGAGTTACCGATCCAATATGTGGTTGGACAAGAGGCCCACCATGACATAAAGTAACTTGGTGGTGGGATGAGGGTGTAGAAGCTGCAGTTGAGGAGAAAAGAAGGCTTTTCCGGGAATGGAAGAATGGTGGTAACAGGGAGGAGTACTTGGCTGCCAAGCGCAGAGCTAGAAGAGAGGTATACTGGGTGAAGTCTGAGTCACAGAGATTTTTACTTGATAATCTAAATCATGGAGAAAGGAAAAATATGATTTTTAGGGTGGCAAATTGGGTGAAGAGGGATAATCAGGACATTGTAGGTGAGCAGTGTGTGAAGAATGATGATGGAAGGGTAGTGGTGAACAGTGAGGATATTAAAGGTGCATGGAGAGAGCATTATATCCGATTGTTGAATGAGGAGTTTGATTGGGATAGGGAAGGTTTGGAGCCAGCTGATCCAGTGTTTGGCCCTTGGCCTTTGATTGACGCTGCTACTGTGAGTCAGGCAATAGGCAGGATGCGGGTGGGGAAGGCGGCAGGTGTGTCTGGGCTGACTGCCGAAATGTTGAAGGCCTCAGGAGATACTGGGGTGAGGTTAGTCACTGACCTGATAAATATGATTATATATGAGTGTGTTGTCCCAGGTGATTGGCTGAAGAGTGTAATTGTAAATGTGTACAAAGGAAAGGGTGATGCCCTGGAAAGGGGAAATTACAGAGGTATAAAGCTCTTAGATCAGATAATGAAAGTACTGGAGAGAGTTCTAGAAGGTATGATTAGAGAAAGAGTGAATATTGATGAGATGCTGTTTGGGTTTATGCCAGGCAGGGGGACCACTGATGCCATATTCATTGTTCAACAGCGTCAGGAAAAATATATTGGAAAGAAAAGGGAATTGTATTTTGTTTTTGTTGATTTGGAAAAGGCCTTTTACAGAGTCCCTACAGAGGTGGTGAAGTGGGCAATGAGAAAGCTAGAGTTGTAAGAGTGGCTGGTTAGGGTGGTTATGGCCATGTACATGGGTGCTCGCACCCAGGTAAGAGTGAATGGAGCTTTGAGTGATGAGTTTTCCGAGAATGTTGGTGTGCATCAGGGGTCAGTTTTGAGTCCCTTGTTGTTTATCATGGTACTTGAAGCCCTCTCACATGACTTCAGCGATGAACTCCCATGGGAGATGTTGTATGCTGATGATTTGGTGTTGATTGCAGAGAATGAAAAGGAGGCGGAGGAAAGATTTAAGAAGTGGAGAGATGGTATGGGGTACAAGGGCTTAAGGGTAAATGCAGATAAAACAAAAGTGATGATATCTAGGGTTGGTGGCGGTACAATCAGAGGAAAGGGAGAGTGGCCATGTGCAGTTTGCCACAAGGGTGTGGGAAGTAATTCCATCTCGTGTAGTATTTACCTATTTGTATTTACCTATTTGTAGTATACAGGAATTGAGCTAAGCTCGTGTTGTCCCGTCTCCATATCTACATTCATCTAATCTAGTTTTAAATGCATGAATGTTTTTCGCCTGCACCACCTCTTCGTCTAAGTCATTCCAAATACTTATGCTTCTATTCGGGAAACTGAACTTTTTGAGATCATTAAGACATCTACTTTTCCTCAACTTGAAGCCATGACCTCTTGTTCTTCCATCATCCAACACAATAAAATCCTCTCTATCCACCCTTTCCAATTCTCTTACATTTCTAAATATCGTGATCAAGTCACCTCTTACCCTTCTCTCGTGCAATGTTGGTAACTTCAGTTTTTCCAATCTCTCCTCGTAGGTGAGTTCCCTTAAACACGGTATCATCTTCGTTGCCATCCGTTGGACCCTTTCTAGTTTATCAATATGCTTCTTCAAATGAGGTGACCATACCACCGCCGCATACTCTAGTCTTGGTCTTATCATGGTCACTATCAACTCCCTCAACATATCTTCATCCATATAATTAAAAGCCACTCTCATGTTGGTCAGTAATCCATAAGTTCCCCCAATAATTTTGTTTATATGCTTTTCTGGTGACAAGTCATCCCGAATAATCACTCCCAAATCTTTCTCATCCTTTCTTTTACTAATCATCTCATTGCCCATTTTATATGTCCAGTGTGGTCTTCTTTCACTTATACCCATTTCTAATACATGACACTTCTTGGCATTGAAGTCCATTTTCCAAGTCTGGCTCCAGCTGTGTATTTTGTCCAAGTCCTCTTGCAGTTCTTTACAACTATCAATACATTTAATATGTTTCATAATTTTAGCATCATCTGCAAACATACTCATGTAACTATTCAAACCCTCTGGCAAATCATTTACATATATCAGAAACATTACTGGGGTCTGTGATAAATGGGTGCACAAGAGATGTAGTGGTATTAGAGGTAGACTGCGAGATGATGCTGATTTCATGTGTGCGGCGTGTCGGGGAGAGCAGGTGGAGATTGTTAGGCGTGAGAGGGTTGAACTTGCAGGTGAGACTCTTGAGTGTGTGGAGGAGTTTCGTTATTTGGGAGACATGTTATGTGCCGGAGGTGGGGCTGGAGTTAGCTCGGTTGCTAGGGTGAGAAGTGGTTGGAAGAAGTTCAGGGAGCTGTTGCCTCTCCTGACATTGAGAGGACTCTCCTTACGTGCTAAGGGGTCTTTGTATGCAGCATGTGTTAGGAGTGTTATTCTGTTTGGTAGTGAGACCTGGGCAGTAAAGTAAGAGGATATTCTATTTGCAGGTTTGAGCATACAGAAATGACAATGATTAGGTGGATGTGCAGTGCGTCCCTGGATGCAAGGCCTGGGGGGGCTGGATGGAAGAGTTGAGAGGTAGGATGGGACTGGAGTGTATTGGTGTTGTGATGAGGAGAGGTAGGGTGAGGTGGTTTGGACATGTGGAGAGGATGGGGGATGATAATTGGGTACAGAGGGTGAGAGTTGTTAATACTGGGGGAGGGGTAGACCGAAAAAGACATGGGACAAGGTCATTAAGTGTGACTTAAGGGTTAAGGGACTGAACAAGGAGGCTGCCAGGGATCAAGCAGCGTGGAGAGCCACCATTAGGTGACCAAGGCCGACGCATGCAAGCATGTTGGAGCCTTCAAAAACTAAACGAACGTACACTTAAAAACCATGCATGATAAAATTAAATTGAAAGCAGGAAATTATGATTAACATTTAGGGTAATTTTTTAACCCATTTACAGCATGATGAAAACAGGTTAGACATGAAAATCTTTATGTTAATCATCTTGCACACAAATCAAAGGCATTCACCTTGTTCATAGCTGGTGCACTTAATAACCATGCATGAAAAAATTAAATTGAAAGCAGGAAATTATGATTAACAATTAGGGTAATTTTTTAAACCATTTACAGCATGCTGAAAACAGGTTAGACCTGAAAATCATTATGGAAATCATCTTTCACACAGTTTATGCATGAGATTAATGATATGGAAAGAACAAAACAAGGAATTTTGATTAAGTTAGGGTACTTACGAGAATGACGCCGCCGTCCTGATGTATAACCCGCTCGATCATCTCAGACTGACAGTAAGACCTTGCACCTGACACCTTAGCACTTCCGGTGCACTTTACACTCACCAGCACTTCTCACAAGCCTCTTTCCACAACGTTTTCTTTCGCATACCTTGCATCACATCACTTCACTGCACTGTACATAACAGTAAATTCCCATGTGGTGTAGTGACGAGTCCTGGAGAATTTATTCAATCTCAGCATACTTAGGAGTAAACATCACCTTCCTCTCCACGTTTCGTCTGGTCTTCGAAGCGAAATCAGCCGTGTACTTCTGTAGTTTGTCTTGGGACTTCTTGATATCAAACAAAGTGGAGCGATAGAGGTTGAATTCAAGTAGGATCCATGATGTCTGCCACCCGTCGTCCACCTTCTCCAATATCTCCCTCTTCTTCTCCAGAGTCAGAACCATTTTCTTCCTCTTCTCAGGTGGCGGGGCCATCATCACACACATGATCAAGAAGGTGAAGAGCAGCATCAAGCCCTGCAGGAGGTAGGGTATCACCACAAAACCAATCAGTTCGGCCGCCATTTTCAGAGTATGTTTGCGAGCCAGGAGCGGAGCGTGAAATGAAACCGACAGACAGGCGCGACGCGCAAAAACACAGCCTATCGGCTCGCGCGGGAAATTCAAACTGACGCGGTCCCAAAAAAATAAGATTTTTTCGAATTTTTGGGCATTTTGGGAGTCGGACAGCCCACAATGTCCGAATAGTGATGCATCCGAATACTGGGCGTCCGAATAGTAGAGATTACTGTATAGCAATGAATAATGTAATGATGCACTGGGTCAAAGAAGAGACACGATTCCGAGGTGATGACACACCAGCAAGATTAGATTTGCTACTATCCAAAGAACCTGATGTAATTGAATCTTTGAAATAAATGTGTTCTATAGGAAAAAGTGATCATGTGGTCATTGAGTTCCAGATGATAATAGGGAACGTGGTCCCAAGGGGTGAGCTTTATAGGCAAGGGAGATACAACTTTGGGGAAGCAAACTTTGCAGAATTGAGAAAATTTTTCGAAAATGCGGATTCAAGAAAATTCAGAGAGACAAAAGAGATACAGAGGAAGTGGGATATCTTTTTAGACCTCTATAATTTGAGAGTGGAAAAATATGTGCCAAGAGTAAGGGGGAAAGAAAATAGGAAATAGAAGTGGTTTAATAGAAGGTGTATGACAGCAAAAAAAGAGAGGGACATGGCATGGAACAAATGGAGAAAAAGGTAATAACAGAACAAAAGAAGAATATAAAAGAACTAGAAATGAATATACAAGAATACATAGAGAGGAAGAAAGGAACTTTGAAAAACGTATAATTGACAAATGTAAGGATGAACCCAAATTGTTTTATAGATTTGTTAATGGCAAATTGAAGCAAATGGAAGGAACCACCAAACTGAAAGTAGAAGGAGAGGTCTACAAGGATGCGGTATCGCAAGCTGAAATAATGAACAAATGTTTCCAATCGGTTTTCACTAAGGAAAGGGAGTTTGTGGAAGGGGAGGGAGTGATTAGAAATGTAGTGATAAAAGATATAAAAGTGGAAGTGCGGGAAGTGTATAAATTACTGGAAACTCAAGATGTAAGGAAAGCCCCAGGACCGGATGGAATATCTGATTGGTACTGAAGGAATGCAGTGAACAACTGGCAGATAAGATTCACAGTTTCATTGTGTGTTCACTGGAAGAGGGGAAAGTGCCTCGGGAATGGAAGAGGGCAAATGTGGTAGCAATCTAAAAGGGAGGAAACAAGGAAGAACCCCTGAATTATAGACCAGTGTCTCTAACCAGCATGGTCACGAAATTGAGTGAGAGAATCCTGAAAGATAGATGGATAAAATATCTGGAGGGGATGAATATTCTGACTGAAAGTCAGTTTCTATTCAGAAGTGAGAGGTCATGTGTTTCTAGCTTATTGAGCTTTTACTCAAGGGCGATTGACGTGCTACAGGAGAGAGACAGTTGGGTGGATTGTGTGTATTTAGATCTGGAGAAGGCCTTCGACAAGGTACCCCACAAGAGACTAATATGGAAAGTAGAGCATATTGGAGGACTGAAGGGAAGCCTCCTGGAATGGATGAGAGACTTTTTGAGTGACAGACAAATGAGGACAGTAATAAAGGACAGGACATCTGGATGGAGGGAAGTAACAAGTGGTGTCCCACAGGGCTCGGTGTTGGC
>JAGKTI010001650.1:62196-80214 GCA_018397915.1 Birgus latro | reverse complement strand
GATGATGATGATGATGATGATGATGATGATGATGATGATGATGATGATGATGATGATGATGATGATTATTATTATTATTATTATTATTATTATAATTATCATCAAATTTCTTCCAATTTGGATTATGGAAGGAAGTTGAGTGTAAAGTGGAGAGAATATAAGAAAATGTTCTGGAATGAGGTAAAGAGAGACTGGATGTTAAAGAAGTTAGTCAGGGAGTGAAAGATAAAAATGGTAGATTATGAGTGGAGAAGGGAGAAAAAGTGAGCAGATGGAGAGAATATTTTAAGGATTTAAGGAACTGTTGAAGATAGAGAATGAAAGTAATGTGAGTGTAAGTGGCTGTGGAATGGCTAGGAGAAGAAGGGATGTCAGAAGAGGTGAAAAAATCAGTTGGATGGAAGTTGTAGAAGCAATGAAGAAAGTCAAAATGGGGAAAGTCCCAGGAATTGTTCGAATGTGTGGTGAAATGCTGAAGCATTGGGTTGAGATAGTAGTAGAATGGATGTGGAAGATGTGCAGATTGGCTGGGCAGGAAGGAAAGTTCTGGAGGATTGGAAGACAGGTACAGTATAATTATTCCCCCGTACATAGGAAATGGGGAAAAAGAAGTGTGTGGTAGTCATAGGGGCATTTGTCTTCTTAGTGTAATTGGAAAAGTATATGGTAAGAGTAAGAATACTTGGGGTAAATGGGAAGTTGTTGAATGCCGTGAAGAGTATGTATGAGGGTGCTAAGGCTGCAGTGCGTGTGTACAGTGAACTGAGTTAATTTTTCTATTTGAAGGTTGGATTGAAAGAGGGATGTGTCATGTCTCCATGGTTGTTCAGTCTGTAACAGATACAAGTAGGGCAGTGGATGCTGGAGCGGCCCTGATGACAGAGGACAGTGTGTGGAAACTCCCTGTACTGTTGTTTGCGGATGATACTGTGTTGTTAAGTGAAGACGAAGGGGAGCTGCAAGGTTTGGTAAATGAGTCTGGGAGAGTAAGAAACAGCATCTAAAGGTGAATGTAGGGAAGAGTAAAGTTATGGTCTTTGCGAGAAATGAAGCCAGTGAATGTTCAGTGTGGTTGGATGAGGAGGAAATGGAAAATGTCAGTGCATCTAAGTATTTGGGTAGTTTGATGAGTAAGGGTGGAAGTTTAGAGGGTGAAGTGCTTGAAAGGGTACAACAAGGAAGAAAGGTTGCTGGTTCCTTGAGAGCAGTGATAAGACACAGGGAAGTGAGCCAATAAGTGAAAAAATTTCTGCATGACAGTATTGTGATACCATCTCTGACATATAGAAGTGAAGCTTGGATCTTGTTGGCAGGACACAAGTCAAGAGTGAGAGCAGTGGAAATGATTTGTTTGAGAGGAGCATGTGGAGTCATATGGAGAGACAGGCTGACAAATGAGGAAGTGAAGGAGTGTTGTGGTGTGGATGTGGATGTGATAGGATGCACTTGGAAAAACACATTGAGGTGGTTTGGCCATGTGGAGTGGATGGGGAATGAGAGACTGATGAGGAGAGTGTATGTCAGTGAGGTGGAGGGGGGAAGAGGGAGGGGGAGGCAAAGGATGAAATGAAGGGATGGAGTGGAAAAGTATATGAGAGAGGGAGGTGTGAGCTGGGAACAGGACAGTGAAATGGGGGGGGACAGGGCGAGATGGAGGCAGTTTTTGGAGGCAGTTTGTTTGTGGCCACGTTTTATAGGATTAAAGTGTCAGGCAATAGATAGATAGATAGATTATTATTATTATTATTATTAATTATCATTATTAAAGTAAACCCTCAATATAACGAACCCTTTTATAGCGAACTTCAGAAATAACAATCCACCATTTCCAGAGCGACCTTCTGCCGGATATAGCGACTGATGGTCTGTGTATGTGGTGGAAGGTCGCGACCCACAATTCCTAGAGCGAACTTCCCCCAGAAATAGGAACCTTTTTTCGGAGTATGTGGTGGAAGTTCACAACCCAGCATTCCCTGGGCGAGCTTCCGCCGTGTACGAGGTGCCATCCAAAAGTTCCAGTAATTTGAATACTGTAGGAAATAAGTTACCATTCCTCCTAGTTCTCACTGTTGCCTTCAAAGTAGTCCCCTCGGGCATGTATCCAGTGGTCCCAGTGTTTTTTCCACGAGTTCATGCATCCCTGGAAGGCTTCATGCGTAATGGTCTTGAGCACCTCCTGCGATTCTGTCTGGATCTCCTCAGTCGAGTCAAATCGATGCCTTTTCAGTTGTTATTTCATCTTGGGAAACAGGAAAACATTGCAGGGGGCAAGGTCAGGTGAATAGGGTGGGTGGAGAATGATTGCCTTCTTAGTGGAAGCCAGGAACTACTGGACAGCAATTAATGAGTGGACGGGGATGTTGTCATGATGCAGGACCCAGTCCTTGTTCTTCCACTGTTCTGGACATTTCTGGTGGATGTTCTCCCTCAGACGCTCCAAAACTTCACAGTAAAACTTTCCGCTGACAGATTGACTGGGTGGGACGAATTCCTTGTGAACAATCCCTTGGATATTGAAGAAAACAGTCAACATCGACTTGACCTTGCTGCACCATTGGTCCACATTGCAAAACTGCCAAACCACATACACACCACATTACAATACTAACATAACTCAACAACACGTCCGCTCACAGACATGGCCAGGGCCACACTGACTCACAAGGGGTGCTGCTGACTTCTCCTAGTGGCAAAAGGCAAAACTGCAAATGGTTGGCTCCCTCTGTTTAAATTGGAGCTTTTGGGTAGCACCTTGTGTAGTGATCTTTGATCGGTGTTTGTGACGGAAGTTCGCTTGCACCCTGCTCCCGTGACTCACCGTTGAGGAAGCCCTCGCACGATGAGTCACGTAGGCTAGCTAGCCCGCGTGCCTCACACCTTTCCACGCTGGGTCTTTCTCAGTCTGTGCGTTTTACTCACTCCGTGTGGTTCTCTCCCGGCTTATCTCTCTCGCGTGCGTGACATCTCGTACCACATGTGACCTACCAACACTTCCGACCAACAGCAAGAATGGCTTCAGAATCAATGAGCCCTGCATCCTCAAGCAAGGGGAAGAGGAAGATTCTCTCCCTGACTGAGAAATTTCAAATTGTTAAGGAGTTTGAGGAAGGGGCTTCACGAAATCAATTATGGAGTAATTATGACCTCAAGACAACAACAGTCCATGACCTCATCAAGGGGAAGGAGAAAGTGAAGGAGGCCACGAAAGCAGTGGAGGCCAACAAGAAGGGGAAGGAACTGTACCACAAGCGATGACCTCCAATGGAAAATTTCTATGAAGCAGCGTACAAATGGTACATGCAGGAGAGAGCAGACGGTGTTCCTGTTCATGGCGTTGACATTCAGCATGCAACACATAGGCTTGCTGGTCACCTAGGCCATGACAATTTCACGTGCAGTGATGGCTGGCTGTGACGCTTTAGGTGGTGTCATGGCATTGTAAATAAGGCAATAACGGGTGAGCTTCTCAGCGCCAACGTCGATGCAGTGGACCCCTTCAGAAACCACTTTCGTCAGCTGAAGGAGGAGGAGGGCCTCTGCAACATCCAAATCTGCAATCCTGACAAAACTGATCTTTTTTGGAAGTCACTCCCCCAAAATACGTAGGCCTCCAAGACAATCAGCAGCACTCCGGGGAGGAAGAGTGTGAAGGACCGTATATTGGTGTTGGTGTGTGCAAATGCCAACGGGTCTCACCGCCTGAAACCAGTCGTTGTGGGTAGGAGTAGGAAGCCAAAGGCTGTGAGAAATAATATGGAGAAGCTTCCTACATAGTACTACAGCAACCCTTCTGCCTGGTTTACCCAGGAGATAATCACAACCTGGTTTCTTAACAGTTTTGACCCCTCCATTCGGCAGCACCAGCCCTTGTTTGGCATCAGTAAGGAGGATGTAAGGCTGTGTTCCTCCTAGACAATGCCCCAGCCCACCCTTCCACTGCAAAATTGTGTTCAAAGGATGGAAAAATAAGGGCAATATTTTTACCTCCTAACACGACTGCCCTACTTCAGCCCATGGACCAGTGGGTGATAGAAAGTGCGAAAAGGCATTATCGGAATACTGTATTTACCTGGACTAGTACTTAGTTGTGACAGAGGATGGGATGGAGAAGGAGGAGGGATATGTGGACACCAGGGGGAAGAAGGCACTTGACAGTTTTAGGAAATATAATATCAAGGATGCAATTCTGATATGGGCAGAGGCTTGGAGGAAAGTGCCAGTGACTACTCTCCACAATGCGTGGTGCATCCTCCTAGAAACCCCTTGGTGTATCCTCCTAAAAACCCCAAGACTTCAGCCCAGAAGCCAGATTTTGAGGGGTTTGAGCCACCAAAGGCTGCCGAAATATTGGCTGCAGCTGGCCAAGGCTCTATCCTTGTAGAAGAGGTGGAAGAGTGACTGGACGAAAATATTGGTCTGCCTGGATACCACCACCAGACAGAGGAGGAAAGAGTGCAGGAACTGACCACGCCTGAACCACCTGCAGAGGAGGAAGAGGAAAGGCCAAGTGGGCCATCCCTCTCAGCTGCCATCAATACAGCAGACACCCTCTTGGCCATCGCAGAGGACATTGGTGGCTTTCTGGGAGAGAATTATGAACTCCTCAGATGGATTAGCCTGGACTTTATGAAGAGAAACAAGGCCAGGGATGTCCAGCAGAAAATTTCAGATTTCTTTAAGCCTGTCGCCTCGCCTCCAGGAAAAAGAAATGTACTGTGTCAGAGACCTCGAGTGTGTCTGTTGCTTCAACGTCCTCTGTGAGCCTCCCCAATTTGGCTTCTGGTACCAACACACCTTCCTCCCTGACACAAGTGACACCAGAGCCACCAGAAATGACATTTGCTGAATCTGATGATGAATGAGTGAATAAAGTGTCATGTAAAGTGTATATATGGTGTATATAGTACTACTGAAGTGTAAATATTTTTCTGAAGTGTTCAGTTTGTACTCTTAAGTGTAAAATTAGGTATAGTGCCCTAGTGATACAGTACAAAAATTTCTGGTGTGTACAGTGTTGTGTGCTCTGGTGTACAGGTGTACTGTATAGTGCCAGCATCTAACCTTTCCAGAAATCCCCCCCTGCCCCCCTCCTATTCCTGTGGTGACTACAGTGTCACTTCTTGGCACTTCCTGGCACTCCCTGGCATGGTAAGTTACTGTAACAGTACTACATTACATTATAGGCATTGTATTTATATGTACAATGTCATACAGGATGGTATTTACTGTACATGTACTGTAAAACTACATAAACCATTGAATTATTCATGTGAGACTCATAGAGTAGGTTGTGGTTGCGCACGTTTGACGGATCGACTCCACGGATATAGTGACTTGAGTCGGTAATCCTTCGGTTAATAACGACCATCGGATATAGCGAACTTTCAGATATAACGACCCACCCCTCCCCCTAATTAGTTCGTTATATCGAAGGTTTACTGTATTATTATTGTGGTGGATGGGGGTGCCCATCATGCACTCACTCAGTGTAGGTCTGCCTTATGGTCTCTGCACTGAGTGACAAGCCAAATGGTTTCCTGTGCCCAGGAAACCATTTACTATGCTGGGTGGTAGCCATATAACTGGGGTTTTTGGCCAGGTTAAGTGTTCCCCAGATTCCCCTATCCAAAATCAGTTAATCATGGCAGTTGGTTCAGAGAGCCTTGGAGGGCCCAATACCTGCCCAGGGCCCAAACCAAAAGGGCAGATACACATGGCCATGTGGAATCTGAGAGGTGTGAATGAGGAGAGCAAGAAGATGGAAGTGGTGGATGTGTTCCAGAGTGCAAGATATGCCATGATGGCATTGTGTGAAACAAAGACGAAAGGGTGTGAAGTGGAGGAGTGGGAGGGTGTGAAGTATGTAAGCTTGGGCATGAATGGGTGAGAAAGATGCAAGGAAGGAGTTGCTTTGTTGATGAATGAGGTGTGGCAGGTTGGAATGAGAGATTACAAATGTGTCAGCACCAGGCGTATGTATATCTGAGTTCAAATTTGAGAAGGTGAAAATGGCGGTGATTGTTGCGTATGCATCATGTGAGGACAGGAGTGAGAGAAAGAAAGACAGGTTTGGGGATGAGCTGGATGAAGCAGTGTGAGAAATGCCTAGGAGCTATAAAGTGATCATAATGGGTAAAATGATAATTGGAAGCGACTGAAGGATACGTGTCAGGAAAGGAGGTTGTGCATTTGCAACTTGTATGTCAAACATAAAGATGCACGTAAATATACATGATATAGAGGGAACAGGGATCATGTCGAAAGGAGCCTGATTGGTTACTTGCTTGCAGAGAAGTTGATGCTGGGAATGGTTGCTCATACGAGGGCCGTGAGAGGACAATGTCGAGGTCTGTCAGATCGTATGATTGTGGTATGCAAGATCAAGCTGAGAGGATTGAGGTGGACCAGGAGAGAGAGGAGCAGTCAGGGAGAAAGACTGAAAGTCAAGAAGCTGAGGATCAAAGATGTGGCAGATGAATACAGGACCAAAGTAGGGGAGGAGTTAGAATCATTGAATTTGAATGAAATGGATCTGGACAGCCTGTGGAATGCATATAGGGATTGCTTAGTTAGAAATACTAAAGCAGTGTGTGGTGTGGCAAGAGTAACAACAAAGAAGAAAGGTACATCATGGTGGGATGATGAGGTTAAGAGAGCAGTGGAGGAAAAGAGGAGGAAGTGGCTAGAGTGGTTACAGGACAGGGGTTCAGTTGAAACAAGAGCTGAATATATTGAGAGTATGAGGCATGTAAAGAGACTAGTGAAGAGGAAAAGAAGGAGGTAAATGATGATCTAGGAAGATAAATGAATGCAAACTGCTTGAAAATAGGAAGTTGTTCTGGAAAGAGGTGTGGAAATGTAGAAGTGAAAGCAGAAAGAAATGTGATGGTGTGAAGGATGTAGGTGGTAAATTATTAACTCATGGGGATTAGGTAAGGATCAGATTGAAAGAATATTTTGAAAGCCTGATGAATGTGAATAGAGAAGGCAGAGCAGCTGTAAACATGATTGGTTTTGGGAATGTTCAGAGAAGGAATGCAGTGCCAGAAGACGCAACACTCACACAGGTGAAGAGCGCTGTGAAGTGGCTGAAAAATGGGAAAGCAGCTGGGGTTGATGAGGTGTGTGCAGAGATGATTAAGTGTGGTGGAGAGAGCGGAATGAAGTGCTTGTTGCAAATATGTAAGAAGGCATGGATGAGTGAAACTGTGTCAGCAGAGTGGAAGAAGGCTGTGATTGTACCCCTGTACAAAAATTAAAGGTAAGCAAAGTGAGTGCAAGAATTATTGTGGCATAAGTTTATTGAGTGTGGTAGGGAATGTATATGGAAGAATTATTATAGAGAAAGTAAGAGAGATATTGGAAGTCCTAGTGAGTGATGTAGAGTTTGGCTTTAGGAATGGCAGAGGATGTGTGGATCAAATATTTGCAGTGAAACAGATAGCGGAGAAGGCTTGTAAGAAGGACCGTAAGGTGTTTATGTCAGTCATGGATCTGGAAAATGCATACGACAAAGTGGACAGAGAAGGATTTTGGAAAGTTTTGTGCATGTACAGTGTAGGTGGTAAGGTGTTAGGTGCCTTCCAGAGTTTTTATGATGGTAGTGAAGCATGTGTAAGGGTTAATGGGTATCTGAGTGAATGGTTCACAATCAGTGTGGGCATGCGACAGGGTTGTGTGATGTCCCCATGGTTGTTCAATATATATATATGGATGTGGTGATGAGAGAAGTAAAAACACAAGTAATGGGGAGGGGGGATGGCGTTGGTAATGAATGGTGATGGATGGATTATCTCAAATTTGTTGTATGCTGGTGATACAGTACTATTTACAGATACCGGACAGGAGCTTGGTAGACTGGTGCAGTGTTTTGCTGATGTCTTTGAGTGTCGTGCCTTGAGAGTATATATAGAAAAGAGTGAAGTGATGGTTATTGAGAGAGAAGGTGACTCCCAGTGTGATGTTACAGTGAATGGAAAGAGACTGGAATTGGTGAGAGAGTTCAAATACCTGGGTAAAGTGATAGAAAGGAGAGGAAAATGTGTAAAAGAAGTGGAGAGTAGAGTGACACAAGGAAGGAAAGTAGCTGGTGCAATGAAGGCCTTGATAAGAAACAGAGGCTTGAGTGTTGCAGCTGCATGAGGCTTGCGTGAAGGAGTGTTAGTGCCAACATTAACATACGGATGTGAGACTATGGTGTGACATGAAAATGAAATGTCAAGAGTGAGAGCAGTGGAGATGGGACTGCTGAGGAATGTATGTGGAGTACAGAGGGTGGATAGGATGCGAAATATTGTGACTCGTGAAAGATGTGGAGTGAGGAAGTCTGTGGACACCAGAATTAAAGAGAGTGTACTGAGATGGTATGGTCATGTGGAGGGAATGGCTGACGATAGAGTGGTGAAAAAGGAATATCTGAGCGAATTTGAAGGATGCAGGAGGTGAGGTAGGCCAAGGAGAAGGTTGAGAGATATGGTGGATGAGTGTGTGAGGAAGAGAGGTTTCTAAGTCAGTGAAGCTAGGGAACTAAGAAGAGATCGAACTAGCTGGATGAGTATTGTGAGGAGAATTGCATGATCAGGGATTTGGCACCCCTTTTTAACATGACAGCGTCTGGATTGACTCTATTGGATACGTTTATGTGAAGCCACAGAACATGGTGAATGTTTTTGTCATATCCGATAGAGCCAGGTTTCCGGCAGCTTGAATGATGAGTAAATGGAAGCGTGCCCCATTGGATTGGGCAGATTTGGTCTGTCTGGACATTGCTACACCTCACCCTGCCCTAGGGTGGGAAAGGAGGTCTGAATGATGATGATGATGATGATGATTATTATTATTATTATTTTTATTGTTATTACAGTATTTTATTATTATACAGAAGTTTTAGAGCTTTACATGCTCATGAAGTCAAATTTTATAGAGATCTGAACTTAAAGTGCCAGTTTATTGATAAAGTGGCGAAGAGAATTTGCTTATAGTATAGCATGGTCATATGAAGAGATAGACACATTGAGTGGTGGAAAGGGTATTGGCTATTGTAAACAAGTTTTAAATACAAAGAAGTTGTGATAGTCTCAGAAGGATGGATGGATAGATATGATAACTAAGTGCATGAGAAAGTAAGGTATCGAAGTTTAGGTTATTTTGGCAGGGAAATGTAGACAGACATGGTGGTGTGGGTGTCCTGATTGAGGAGAAATGGGTGGAATATGTCCTGAATGTCATGAGAGTGTGTGAAAAGATTATTGCTGTGAAAATACTGTTTGGTAAACTCGTGATTCCTCCACAGGTTGGCTTGGTTGATGTAGAAAAAGATAGATTCTGGGATGACGATATGTGTGGTTGGTGTTTGGGAGAGTGTAGATTTGGGTGAGGATTTAAATGGTCGGGTGGGTGAAGCAGGTCAAGAATGTGAAAGGGTATGTGGGATATGCACATATGGTATGAGAAATGCAGAAGAGGAAAGGATACTCAAATTTGGGAAGGCAATGATTTTTTTTTTTTTCATCTTTTTGCAAGGAAGAAGGAACCAAAGGTGAGAAGCCAACCATTTGTTCCCTCCAAGAAAAAACAAAAACAAGATAATAGAGAGCCAAGTTCAAGATCCTGGATGCCTGGACACACTGCATTTGAAAAACTGGAGATCATAGGCAATTGGAAATACAGGCAGAGGGCGACAGTTCCAGAGTTGACCTGTTGCATTCCTGAAGGACTGGGAATAACGGTTAACTCTTGCATTAGAGAGTTGGACAGAAAAGGGATGAGTGTTTGTTGCTAGATGGGTGCTGCGCACCTGCCATAGTTGTGAAGAGATGCAAGCAGACAGTTAAGAAGACCAATGACCATTGAAGTAGAGATAGAAAAGAGATGAAGATGCAACAGTGTGGTGAAGAGACAGAGGTTGAAGGGAGCCAGTAAGAGGAGGAGAGTTAATGAGACAAAAAGCCTTTGACTACACTTTGTTGAGAAGAGCTGCATGTGGGGAGCTTCCCCACACATGAGAGTTGTACTCTTCACAGGGGCAAATAAAACCCGTGTATAAAGTCAACATCTGTGCAGAGGTAAAGAAGGCACAGAGTTGGCTTAGCACACCTAATCTTTTGGAAGCAGATTTTACAAGAGATGTAATATGGTCTTTCCAAGATAAATCCCAAGAGAATGAAACCACAAGTATGTTTAAAGATGATGCAGGATTGAGTTGGATATTATTAAAAACTAGAGGATACTCCTGCAGATTATTTTGTCAGGTTGATAGATGTAAGAACTGACGTTTTGATGCATTAAAAACAACAAGATATATGAGCCAAGTGAGACATTACGTGTGCCATAGCCTCATCCCTTGTATGTTGAAGTAACTGCTGAGATGAACACTGTGGGAAGCAAATGGAAAAGTGAAGGGTGGAGTCATCAGTGTTTGAGTGGATAGGGTTAGATGTACAACTTAGGTCATTGATGAATAAAAGGAAGAGAGTTAATGATAGGAGAGAGCCCTGAGGAACACCACCATTGATAGTTCTAGGAGAACAGTGACCATCTACAACAGCAGCTATAGCATAACCAGAAAGGAAGCTGGAGACGAAGGTGCAGATAGAAGGATAGAAACCATAAGAGGGCAGTTTGGAAGTTAAAGAGTTATGCCAGACTCGATTAAAAGCCTTTAAGATGTCAAGTGCAGTGGCAAAAGATCTGAAAGGAGGATGACCAGAAGTCTAAAAGATAGGTGAGAAGATTGCCAGTGGAGCATCCTTGGCATTACCCATACTGACAGTCAGAAAGAATGTTATGATAGAAAAGATGCTTGAAATTTTTTTTGTTAAGAATAAACATGAAAACTTTTGAGACACTGGATGTTAAAGCAATTGGGCAATAGTTAGAGGGCTGGGAATGGTCACACCTCTTTCAGACAGGCTGAATGAGAGCAAACTTCCAGCAAGAAGGAACGGTACAAGTTGACAAACAAATGCGAAAGAGTTTACTTAGGCAGGGTGTAAGCACGGAAGCACCATTCTTGAGAACAGCAGGAGGGACAGCATCAGGCCTGTATGCCTTGTTAGCAATGAGGTCAGTGATGGTAAGAAATACATCAAATTAAGAAATTTTAATGTCAGCCATGATAAAGTTGGGGGGGGGGGGGTATGGCGGAACAGCATCGGAATCATCTAAGGTGGAATTGGAGGAGAAAGGCTGAGCAAAGTGTTCGACTTTATCAGCAAGAGAAAGAGCTACAGAATTTAAGTTGAAAGTTCAGAGCATTTAGTACAAATGACATTATTTTTAGCAGAGCAAAGAACAAACTTAGCATGATTCCAGGCAGAGACATAAAATAAGTGAGATTCAGGGGTGGGTTGATGGTGGTACCTTTTGTAGGCCCTTTCCTTGTTGTGAACAGCATTAGAACAGGTGTGATTAAACCAAGTTTTTTTTTTTGCATTAGTAATAGGATATGAGAAAGGAATGTATGCTACCATTCCCAAGAGAATCACCTCTGTAATGCCCAGGGCACACTGAGATGGCTCTTGGCTATGGAAGCAATAATCATTCCTGGTAAAATAAAAAAAGTACTTACTGAGGGCATCCTGATCAGCAGCTCCAAATGTGCAGCAGCTGCCACCTCTTGGGAGGGTTCACAGACCTTATTGGAGAGATAAGACAGGTTAAGGTGTTAAGGTTGTGATCGGAGGAGCCCAACAGTGAGAAAAGATTAACAGTGTAAGATGAAGGATTAGTTGTAAGGAAGAGGTCAAGTATGTTGGAACTCTTTCCAAGGCAGTTAGCGATATGGGTAGGGTGATTTACAAGCTGCTGTAGTTCATTAAGGATTGAAAAAATGTAAGCTTATTCACCAGGTGGATTAGTAAAAGGAGAGAAGAGGCAAAGATGGTGGTGAACATTGATATCTCCTTGAATGGAGATTTCAGAGAAAAAAGAAATTGATTGGATGCATTTACCTAGTTTTGATATACAGGAATTGAGCTATTCTCGTGGGGTTCCCCCTCTTTTCTCAATAAGTCAAATTTTGCTTTGAACTTGTTTATGTTTTTAGACTAGACGATCTACTTGTCCAGGCTGTTCCACAGGGCTGTGCATCTATATGGAACACTATATTTCTAGATGTTCTTCAGGCAACTTTGCTTTCTGAGTTTCATTCTGTGTCCTCTTGTTTTTTTTTTTTTTTTTTTAATGTAAGGAAGAAGGAACCAAATGCCAGGGCCCACATACTGTTCCTTCCAAGAAAAAGCAAAAACAATACAAAAGAGAGCCAAATTCAAGATCCATTAATTTCGAGATGCCTGGACACACTGCGTTTGAAAGACTGGAGATCAAAGGAAGTAGGGAATACAGACAGAGGGAGACAGTTCCAGAGTTGACCAGTTGCATAAATGAAGGACTGAGAGTAATGGTTAACTCTTGCATTAGAGAGTTGGACAGAAAAGGGATGAGAGTTTGTTGCTAGACGGTTACTACGTGCCCGTCGTAGAGTTGGAGGGATGCAAGCAGACAGTTCAGAGGAACAGTGACCGTTGAAGTAGTGATAGAAGAGAAATAAAGAAGCAGCAGTGCAGCGAAAAGACAAAGGTTGAAGGGAATCAGTAAGAGGAGGAGAGTTAATGAGACGAAAAGCCTTTGACTCCACCCTATTGAGAAGAGCTGCATGTGGGGAACCTCCCCACACATGAGAGTTGCACTCCATACACGTGCGAATAAAACCCGTGTACAAGGTCAACAACTGTGCGGGGGTAAAGAAAGTTCGGAATCGGCTTAGCACACCTAATCTCTTGGAAGCAGATTTCACAAGAGACGTAATATGTTCATTCCAAGATAAATCCCGAGAGAATGAAACCCCAAGCATGTTCAAGGATGATGCAGGACTGAGCTGGACATTATTAAACATTAGTGGGTAATCCTGAGGAAGACTTTGTCGGGTTAACAGGTGTAAGAACTGAGTTTTTGATGCATTAAAAATAACAAGATTATTTTTACCCCAATCAGAGATACGAGCCAAGTCAGACATTAGGTGTGCCATAGCCTCATCCCTTGTTTGCTGAAGTAACTGCTGAGATGGACGTTGCAGAAATTGAATGGAAAGGTGAAGGGTGGAATCATCAGCATATGAGTGGATAGGGTTAGATGTACAGCTCAGAAGGTCATTGATGAATAGAAGGAAGAGAGTTGGTGATAGGACAGAGCCCTGAGGAACACCACTGTTGATAGGTCTAGGAGAAGAACGATGGCCGTCTACAACAGTAGCTATAGAACGACCAGAAAGGAAGCAAGAGATGAAGGAACAGATAGAAGAATAGAAACTGTAGGAGGGCAGTTTGGAAATCAAAGATTTATGCCAGACTCGATTGAAAGCCTTTGAGATGTCAAGTGCAATGGCAGAGCTTTCGCCAAAGTCCCGAAAGGAGGATAACCAGGAGTCTGAAAGGTAGGTGAGATGATCGCCAGTGGAGTGTCCCTGATGGAACCCATACTGACGATCAGAAAGGTTGTGACAGGAAAGATGCTTTAAAATTTTTCTGTTAAGAACTGATTCAAAAACATTTGAGACACAGGATGTTAAAGCAATTGGACGATAGTTAGAGGGTTGGGAATGGTCACCCTTCTTTGGGACTGGCTGAATGAGAGCAAACTTCCAGCAAGAAGGACAGGTACAAGTTGACAGACAAAGGTGAAAGAGTTTACCTAGGCAGGGTGTAAGCACAGAAGCACAGTTTTGGGGGACAACAGGAGGAACTCCATCAGGCCCATATGCCTTGTTAATATTGAGGCCAGTGATGGCAGAAAATACATCATCTGAAGACATTTTAATGTCAGTCATGAGAAAGTCTGAGGGGGGAAGTGATGGAGGAACAGCACCGGAATCGTCTAAGGTAGAATTGGAGGAGAAAGTCTGAGCGAAGAGATCTGCTTTATCAGTAGAAGAAATAGCTACAGAGCCATCAGAGTAGAAAAGATGAGGGGAAGATGATGAGGTAAAGTTGTTAGAAAGGTTTTTGGCAAGGTGCCAAAAGGAGCGAGAAGAATTTGAGTTGGAGAGTTGGGAACATTTAGCACGGATGAAATTATTTTTAGCAGAGCAAAGAACAGACTTAGCACGATTCCGGGCAGAAATATAAAAAAGATGTGATTCTGGGGTGGGTTGGCTCCGGTACATTTTAAAGGCCCTCTCCTTGTTGTTGACAGCATTAGAAGAAACGTGATTAAACCAAGGCTTTCTTGCACTAATCAGAGGATATGAGAAAGGAATGTATACTTCCATGCCCGAGAGAATAACCTCCGTAATGCGCAGGGCACACTCAGACGACTCCTGGCCATGGAAGCAATAATGATTCCAAGGAAAATCAAAGAAGTACTGCCTGAGGGCCTCCCAATCTGCAGCTCCAAAGTGCCACAGGCGTCGTTTCTTTGGAGGGTCCACAGGCTGTACCAGAGCGATAGGACAGGTTAAGGTAATAAGGTTATGATCGGAGGAGCCCAACGGAGAGAAAAGATTAACAGTCTAAGCAGAAGGATTAGTTGTTAGGAAAAGGTCAAGTATGTTGGAACTCTCTCCAAGGCAGTCAGGGACATGGGTAGGGTGCTGTACAAGCTGCTCTAGGTCATTAAGGATAGAAAAGATGTAGGCTTGTTCACCAGGTGGATCAGTGAAAGGAGAGGAGAGCCAAAGGTGGTGGTGAACATTGAAATCTCCTAGAATGGAGATTTCAGAGAAAGGAGAACTGGATAGAATGTGTTCCATTGTAGAAGTAAGATAGTCAAAGAATTTTTGATAGTCAGTAGAATTAGGAGATAAGTAAACAGCGCAGATATATTTAGTCAGAGAATGACAGGAGAGCCGAAGCCAGAGAGTAGAGAATTCAGAAGAATCAAGTTCAGGAACATGAGTGCAAGATAGATCATTGCATACATACACACAACAGCCACCTTTGGCTTTGAAACGAGAATAGAGAAAGTAGGAGGATATAGAAAAGGGTTTGCTGTCAGTTGCCTCAGGCAGCTGAGTCTCAGAGAGAAGAGGTGAGGTTTAGAGGAGAAGAGGTGGTGCTCAACAAAGCAAAAGTTAGAGGAAAGGCCGCGAATGTTACAGAAATGAAGAAGGAGTGAGTCAGACAGTGGTTCCAGGAAGTTCCGTGAGTCATCACCGGGAGAGGGGCAGATGGTTACTCTCCCATCCCTTACAAACAGATCTTCTCTGTTAATTTTTTCTACTCCCATTATGGTCCTGAACACTGCATCGTGTCACCTCTCTCTCTCCTTTTTTCTAAGGAAGGCAGATCTAGCTTTTCCAGTCTTTCCCTGTGTGACAGATCTGTCAGGACACTAAAATATCATAACACTACATATTAGCTAGTGACGTTTATACTGTTAATATGTAATATAGAGGTTTGAAGATAGCCTTGCCTAAGCTCGAGAGAGTTAAAGGAATCAGCAATGCACATTCTAGCCAGGGAATTTCGCACTCAGCACAGCATGACTCCGGATGGGAAACTCCACAGTCATGGAAAGTTCCTTCACACGTGCCCTCACACATGACATAACCAGTCATATGCAGTGGAAATTGGAGAGACAGGGGAGAAGGGGTTAGGAGAGAGAGGCACTGTGGGAAAGGCAGGAGGAGAACACACGGAGTTAGGAAGCATGAACTGGTCTTGCCTCAGTACTTCTCTTGTGAAGATACTTCCTCTGGAGAATAAAAGTACAGTCAAACCCCAGACTCATCATTATCTTTCTCCTGCCATCCACAACAAGAACATCTTGAACATTCTCTCCTCTTAAAATTCCTCCAATCTATCACAGTTTTGGAAACACTCAGCGACAGCTACGATGCTACAGTACTGTATTTCGTGGCAGTAATCCTATGAACCATGACTACAATTCTACATTTGAGTCTACATTAACAAGACAGAAAACAAGAACAGCGACAGGTTCGAGCCTTAAGATTCCCCGCAACTTTATGCTGGCGGTGTTTTGATGATCTACAATTACAACCAACCTTCCTCTCTCTTTACGTCTGTCTATGACTACGTAAATCGACACAGGGGGCAAACAGCAAACCCAATAGTTACAATACAATCAGTTTACGCCTCACGATTTTAGCAGCATTCAGCATTGAGCTACAACAATTTTATTTATCTACGAGCTTCAGTTCTGCGATTCACGATAAAGTACAAGTGTCTACGACCGCCGTGAAACAAGCCACATCTATAGGCAACAATTATCATTCAAACTACACCTACGCAACAGAAGACTCCCTTGAAGCGCTACAACGAGAAACAACAGTGGTAACCAAAGCCGGTTAACATCTCTATCAACAATCAACGACCAATTTGAGAATCAACGCTACAGTCAAAACAAGACAGTACAATTCTGCAAGTAAACTACAAGCAGGTTAGATGGTAACCAAGATCAGCTACAACTTCGCACCATACAGCAAGAAACTACAATTAAACGCTGTACAAGACACCACGAGCATCTCAAGAAGCGTACAATTCTGTGATCAAGTAACCACAAGTGAGTAAACAGTACAAAGAAATGAGTTGCACGTAAGAAAAAACAAGCTCTACGATTCACTACAAATAACAAGTGTCCGAGAAAACTCTATAATCTTCTACACGTACCCACATGTAGCGGCAGTCTTCAGCAGTCAACAAGTAAATCACAATAAGAAAGGACTGAGAATAATTTGAGAAAAAAAAAAAGAAAAGAAAAGCAGAAAGCGAGGGCTGGCGAAGCAATAGCGCAACTTACCACTGCCCCTAACCACCACCACAACCACCAGAGTGAGGAGTTGACTTGCGCTGTGCCAGCATATGCTGAGAACACCATAACAGGTCAGTCAACCTGTGTCTGACACCACGATCACCACCACATTCACCATTCCCACCACAGTTAAAATCAGTGAGTTGAATATTTACTTCATTTATGTACAGCTTTACGTATATACACAGTGATAGACAAACATTCTGCACAAACGTATAAAACGTGCTTCATAATTACAACGTACGTACATGCACCTACTTCAGTTATCTATATTACGTCAGTCACTAAGCACTTGCACCAACAATAGCAATTATATACTACATATATTCATTCATTTACTAAAGCATTCATACATAAAATAAGTGTTTCATGAGTAAAACTAGGCAACATTCCATGTGCAAAAGTGATAAATAAGATATACTATCACATTAACACAGTGAGCGATTAAAAGAACTTTAATAAGCAGTTATTGATTAAAGCCATCTAGTGGAATCAGACAAATTAAATTACAAGGAAAATCCAGAAGAAAAAAAAATGGCCAACACGAGTGAAGTTAGCAAGAATGAACTACACTGTACCTCTCTCACAGTTGTGAGGAAAAGGATTTCCACACAGTGCTGACACATAAATTGTCCACCATAGGTACAAATGAACACCAAGTGAGCGTATATTGTTAATATTGTACATATTGCATATATATACAGTAATCTCTCTACTATTCAGATGACCACTATCTGGTGACCTCACTGTTCGGACATCGTAGGCTGATGGCCGAAACCCCGAAATGCCCAAAAATTGCAAAAAAAAGAGAGAAAAATCCAATTTTTTTCGACCGCGGCAATTTGAATTTCCCACGCGCGCCGACCATCTCCCTTCCCACTCTACCCTCCTCCTCCTAGTTCTGTCTCAACTCTCATGAGCAGTAGATGGCTGTCCGATTGTTTGCGGTATCTTTTTGTTCTTGTTTAAATAATCATAAGTCACAGTGCTAAGGATTAAGTGTAGTTAAACACTGGATTACTGGACATGCTTCAAGAGCAATTATGACCACTGTAAAAACCTTAGAGGTGGGAGTAAACTACAATCATGGACTGTAAGTAAACATTGTCAACTGCTAAATATTTTCAATAATCACTTCTAAATCCTCATTCTCTGGTTACATTTTATTTACTTCATGCTTTGTGTCCCATAGTTGAGTGCACAGGCTGTGAAAGAGGTGATTTTCTCAGTGATTACCATGTCTCTTACATA
>JAGKTI010001650.1:21113-47232 GCA_018397915.1 Birgus latro | reverse complement strand
TATATATATATATATTATATAAAATAACAAAATATTTGGTGACATATAATATCATTTCCAATCATAACTGTGCAACATAACTTAACCTGTACATACTGTGTAATATTACTGCAGCAAGTGTTATATATGAATGAGTCGTAATGCAATTGATCGCTGTACTTTACCTTGCCATTGTGTTACTTTTGTGTAATTATATGCATGTGCACACAATTATGTCCCAGCTTAGTGTAACTTACAGTTGCTTTAGTTACCTACAAAATTAACAGGTACAATATTACTACAATTAAAACTACAATTATGTAACAGTTATATTCAGGGAGGTGAGCATGGAAGTGAAAAAGTTGTTACATGACAGTATTGTGATACCATCTCTGACATATGGAAGTGAAGCTTGGACCCTGTTGGAAGGACAGAAGTCAAGAGTGAGATCAGTGGAAATGAGTTATTTGAGAGGAGCATGTGGAGTCACATGGAGAGACAGACTAACAATTGAGGAAGTGAAGGAGCATTGTGGTGTGGTTGAGGATGTGATGGGAAGCGTTAGGAGAAGCACGTTAAGGTGGTTTGGGCATGTGGAGAGGATGGAGAGTGAAAGACTGATGAGGAGAGTGTATGTGAGTGAGGTGGAGGGGGCGAGAGGGAGGGGGAGGCCGAGGATGAGATGGAGGGATGGAGTGGAGAGGTATATGAGAGAGGTGGGTGTGAGCTGGGAGTGTGGCAGTGAAATGGCAGGGGACAGAGTGACATGGAGGCGATTTGTTTGTGGCCACCCCGTGCAGGATTAATGCGTCTGGCAATAAATAGATAGATAGATACATTCATATGATGTAACTACAATATTCCTATAATTCTATGCTACGAGAATTATGTATTTCAATTTAATCATGATACAAGTTGAATGTAAATTTAGATATTATTATAGGCATAACACCATATGTAATCTAATGACCTAGCAATATTACCACTGCATAAATATATGTGTATATCTATTGTATTTACCTAATTGTATTTACCTAATTGTGATATACAGGAAATGAGCTACGCTCGTTGGGTCCCGTCTCTGTTTCTCAATAAGTCAAGTTTTGCCTTAAACTCATTTAGGTTTTTAGACTGGACGATCTCTTTGTCCAGGCTATTCCACAGGTCTATACATGTATACGGAAAACTATATTTCTTGATGTCCTTCGAGCAGCTTGGCTTCTTTAGTTTCATTCCATGTCCTCTTGTTGCTCTCTCATCCCACACAAACAGATTTTCTCTGTCAATTTTATCTACTCCTATCATGGTCCTGAACACTGCAATCATGTCACCCCTCTCTCTCCTTTCCTGTAAGGAGGGCAAATCCAGGCTTTCCAGCCTCTTTCTGTATGGCAAATCTGCCAGACTAGGGACCATCTTGGTTGCTGTTCTTTGTATTCTCTCAATCTTGGTTATATCTTTCTTTTTGTGTGGGGACCACACTACTGCTGCATATTCTAACCTGGGCCGGATCATGGCCACTATCAATTTTTTTATCATCTCCTCATCCATGTAATGAAATGCCACTCTTATATTGGTCAAGAGTTTATATGTCTCTCTCACTATCTTATTTATGTGCTTTTCAGGTGACAAACTATCCTGGACCAGCACTCCCAAATCTTTCTCTTCTCTCGCTTTTCTAATTGGTTCATTACCCATCAAATAATTCAATGATGGCCTCTTGGTACTTTTACCCATTTCCAATATTTTACATTTTTTTGCGTTGAATTTCATTTCCCACATCCGGCTCCAATCATATATCCTATCCAGATCCTCCTGTAGCATTTTACAGTCCTCTTCAACCTCTACCTTTCTCAAGATCTTTGCATCATCAGCAAACAGGCTTGCGTAGCTGTTCACTCCATCTACCATATCATTTACATAAATCAAGAACATTACTGGTGCCAACACCGAGCCCTGTGGGACACCACTTGTTACTTCCCTCCATCCAGATGTCCTGTCCTTTATTACTGTCCTCATTTGTCTGTCACTCAAAAAGTCTCTCATCCATTCCAGGAGGCTTCCCTTCAGTCCTCCTATATGCTCTAATTTCCATAATAGTCTCTTGAAAAAAAAAAAAACGAAGGCCTTCTCCAAATCTAAGTACACACAATCCACCCAACCGTCTCTCTCCTGTAGCACGTCAATCGCCCTTGAGTAGAAGCTCAACAAGTTGGAAACACATGACCTTCCACTTCTGAATCCAAACTGACTTTCAGTCAAAATATTCATCTCTTCCAGATATTTTATCCATCTATCTTTCAGGATTCTCTCACACAATTTCGCAACCATGCTGGTTAGGGACACTGGTCTATAATTCAGGGGTTCTTCCTTGTTTCCTCCCTTATAGATTGGCACCACATTTGCCCTCTTCCATTCCCGAGGCACTTTCCCCTCTTCCAAGGAGCACACAATTAAATTGTGAATCTTATCCGCCAGTTGTTCTCTGCATTCCTTCAGTACCCAATTAGAGATTCCATCCGGTCCTGGGGCCTTCCTTACATCTTGAGCTCCCAGTAATTTATACACTTCCTGCACTTCCACTTTTATATCTTTTATCACTACATTTCTAATCACTCCCTCTCCTTCCACAAACTCCCTTTCCTTAGTGAAAACCGATTGGAAGCATTTGTTCATTACTTCAGCTTGCGTTACTGCATCCTTGTAGACCTGTCCTTCTACTTTCAGTTTGGTGATTCCTTCCCTTTGCTTCAATTTGCCATTAACAAATCTATAAAACAATTTGGGTTCATCCTTACATTTGTCAATTATACCTTTTTCAAAGTTCCTTTCTTCCTCTCTTCGTATTCCTGTATATTCATTTCTAGTTCTTTTATATTCTTCCTTTGTTCTGATATTACCTCTCTTTCTCCATTGGTTCCATGCCTTGTCCCTCTCTTTTTTCGCTATTATACACCTTCTATTAAACCACACCTTTTTCCTGTTTTCTTTCCCACTTACTCTTGGCACATATTTTTCCACTCCCAAATTGTAGAGGTCCAAAAAGATATCCCACTTCCTTTGTATCTCTCTTGTTTCTCTGAACCCTCTCCAGTCCGCATTTTCAAAAAATTTTCTCAATTCTGCAAAGTTTGCTTTCCCAAAGTTGTATCTTCCTTGCCTATAAAGCTCATCTCTTGGCACCATGTTCCCTATCATCATCTGGAACTCAATGACCACATGATCACTCTTTCCTATAGGACACAGATAATTTAATGATTCAATTACATCAGGCTCCCTGGATAGTAGCAAATCTAATCTTGCTGGTGTGTCATCACCTCTGAATCGTGTCTCTTCTTTAACCCACTGTGTCATTACATTATTCATTGCTATATTTAACAACTTAGTGCCCCACGAATCTTCGCTGCCTCCCGAGTCCCATTCCTCCCAGTTCACCTCTTTACAATTAAAGTCACCCATTAGGATTATATTGTTGCTTTTCTCGATCACTTTCTGTAGATAACTAACCATGTCTGACAACATCTCCTGGTATTCATCGTCATTCCATGCTCTCGTCTTAGGGGGAACATATACCACTGCCATATCTCTCTTACCATTCTCCCCAGTTTTTAATTTCAAATTTATGGCTTCGGCCCTGCCCTCTGCCATTTCCACAGTATCTACGTTTATATTGTCCTTCACTGCTATCATCACTCCTCCTCCCATTTTTTCTTTTCTGTCTCTTCTCCATAATTTGTATTTCCCACCTCCCATATGAATATCAATATCTTCTTTCAATTTAGTTTCTACAAAGCACATAACATCAGGTTCGTGTGCCCTCAAAAAATCATTGATTTCTAACCTTGCCGATATTAGTCCATCAATGTTTGTGTACGCCACTTTCAAACTTTTTTCATCGTTTTTTATACTCTCGTCTCCCCTTCCTTCCGTCGGTACCACTTTCTCAATTTCTGGTCCATAACTCTCCAATAGAACTCTTGTCTTCTCTTTCTCCGTTCATTGTTCGTTTTTTATCTTTGCTTCCTTTACTAACTCCTTTAATTTAGCTCTTTCCTCTTCATTTGCATCTCTCCTAATCCAAACATTTTTAAACCCCTCTTTCTCTGACAATTTCCACGTTCTACTTATGATTTCATTCACTATTACTTGGGACTTAAACTTTACTTTCATGGGCCTTGCCCCACCATCCTCGTACTTTCCTAACCTAAACATTTCTTCAATCTCTTCTTGGGCTTCATTGTTTCCTTCCATAACCAGTGATATTATTTCTTTAGCCTTGCTCAGTTCCTCTCTTTCTCTTTCAGATCTCACGGTCATTCGTTTTTCTTTTATTCCTGAAATTATCACACATTTTTTCTTGTCTGCTACATCCCTAACCAAAGATTCTCTACTTCTTAGTACTCTAACCACTTCCTTTTCCACTTTTTCCTTACTTTGTTGCTCTATGATTTCCTTCAAATTTACATTTCCTTCCTCCTGTATTTTCTTCCACCCCTTATGTTGCTCCTTGATTTCCTGAATATGCTCATCTTGCCTCCTCGATTTTGATTCGTATTCATCTAGTTTACTTTTTATTCTGTCCCTTTCTTCTTCCAACCTCTTATTCTCCCTCTTCAGCAGTTTTATTTCATTTGATGCGGATTCGTCATTCGCCTTTAATTCTGTAACTTCTTTTTCTTGTTCCTCACTACGTGTGCTAACTTTTTCCAGCCTATTCTGTAGGACTTTGATCTCTCTCTCTTGCTCTATGGTCCGTTTTTGCAGCTGCTTAATTACTTCCCATACCTTTTTTAACTCCTGGACATTCCTCTCCGCCGTTTTCTCTACTCCTGCTACTCTTGTTTGTTGCAGCTTATCACTTCCTTTGCCTACATTTAGCTCGGAGAAGCCCGCAAATTCCCCCTCGCCAGTTGTAAACAATCCTCCGTCTCTCTCCGCCATGATGCAACCATATGGAAACTTTCTTTTTCACTTTGTCTCGGATTTTTCGGGCCGAAACTTGTGTTTTTTTAAACTAATATCCGACGGGACCACCACTCACGCATTCAACCACATAATCACAATAGGCTATCTCCTTTTCACTGCTAGTTCTGCGATTATTTCCCCTCGATCCAGGAGCAGCTCCGTCTCTCTCTCTCTACGACCCGTGTGTATATACACATTTGTGCTACTATATCACTACAACATGTTATACAGTAGAATGTTCTGTGTTCAGTTTTTACTACCATGTATTTACTCTGTACAATGTGTTATGATTCTACAGTATTACTGTATTGTGATGTGTACCGTGTATCAATGGATTATGACTGGATATGTAAATTAATACCTGCCATCTTAGGTACACCTGCTTGGCATGACCGAGCAATGTCAGGATGCTAATATATCATAACACACTACATAATAGCTAGTGATATATATACTGTTAATATGTAATATAGAGGTTTGAAGAAAGTCGTTCCTAAGCTCAAGAGATCTAGAGGAAACAGGAATGTACATTCTAGCTAGGGAATTTCACACACATCACAGTATGATACCGGATGGAAAACTCCACAGTCATGGAAAGTTCCTTCACACATGCCCTCATGCATGACAACCAGTCATATACAGGGGAAATTGGAGAGACAGGGCAGAAGGGGCTAGGAGAGAGAAGAGGCACGGTGGGAAATGCAGGAGGAAAGTGCACTGAGTTAGCAATTATATACCGCTCTCACCACAGTACTGCTCTTGTGAAGATACTGCCTCTGGAGATAAAAGTGCAGTCAAACCCCAGATTCATCTTTTTTTCTTTCTCCTGCCATCCACAACAAGAACAACTTGAACATTCTCTCCTCTTAAAATCTCTACAATCTTACACATTTTTGGAAACGGTCAGCAATGGCTACGATACCTTTGGGCAACATGGCTTTTTGAGTTTCATTTCGTGTCCTCTTGTTACTCTCCCATCCTATACAAGCAGATCTTCTCTGTCAGTTTTTTCTACTCTCATCATGGCCCTGAACACTGCATCGTGTTGCCCCTCTCTCTCCTTTCTTCTAAGGAAGGCAGATCTAGCTTTTCCAGCCTTCCCCTATATGACAGATCTGCCAGCCATGGTACCATCTTGGTAGCTGTTCTTTGTATTCTCTCAGTCTTATTTATATTTTTCTTTTTGTGTGGGGACCATGTTACTGCCGCATATTCCAACCTGGGGTGGATCATGGCCGCTATCAATTTTTTCAACATCTCCTCATCCATATAATGACATGCTACTCTTATGTTAGTCAAGAGATTGTATGTCTCTCTAACTATCTTGTTTAATGTGTTTTTCGGATGACAAATTATCCCGAACCAGCACTCCCAAGTCCTTCTCTTCTCTCGCTTTTGTGATTGGTTCGTTACCCATCAAATAATTCATTGATGATCTCTTGGTACGTTTACCCATTTCCAATAATTTAACTTTTTTTTTTTTTTTTTTTTTTTTTTTTATTTCATTTCCCACATCTGGCTCCTCTCATGAATCCTGTCCAGGTCCTCCTGCAGCATTTTACGGTCTTCTTCAACTTCTACTCACCTCAGGATCTTTCCATCGTCAGCAAACAGACTTGCATAACTGTTACATTCCATCTACCATATATTTTTCGTAATTCAGGAACATTACTGGCGCTAACACCGAGCCCTGTGAGACTCCGCTTGTTACTTCCCTGCATCCAGACATCCTGTTCTTTATTATTGTCCTCATTTGTCTGTCTCTCAAGAAGTCTCTCATCCATTCTAAGAGGTTCCCCTTCAGTCCTCCTATGCGCTCCAGTTTCCACATTAGTCACTTGTGGGGTACCATGTCAAAGGCATTCTCCAGATCTAAAAACTGTATACACAATCCACCCCATCTCTCTCTTTCCTGTAACATGTCTGTCACTCTTGAGTAGAAGCTCAACAAGGTAGAATCACACGATCTTTCACTTCTGAGTCTAAGCTGACTTTCCGGCAGAATGACCATCTCTTCCAGATATTTTATCCATCTGTCTTTCAGGATTCTCTTGCACAATTTTGTGACCATGGTGGTCAGGGACACTGGTTTATAATTCAGGGGTTTTTCCTTGTTCTCTCCCTTATATTTTGGTATTGCATTGGCCCTCTTCCATTCCTGAGGCACTTTCCCTTCTTCCAGAGAACACACAAACCGTGAATATTATCTACCAGTTGTTTTCTGCATTCCTATAGTATCCAGTTAGAGATCCTGCTTGGTCCTGAGGCCTTCTTCACATCATGAGTTTCCAGTAATTTGTTCACTTCTTGCACTTCAAGTTTTACATCTTTTAACACTACATTTGTAGTCACTCCCTCCTCCTCCACAAAATCACTTTCTCTAGTGAAGACAGATTGGTAGCATTTGTTCATTATTTCAGCTTGCATAACCGCATGAATATAGACATTTCATTTAACTTTCAGCTTATTGATTCCATCCTTTTGTTTCAGTTTGCCATTAACAAACCTATAGAACAATTTAGGTTCATCCTTACATTTGTCAGTACCTGTAATACCTTTTTTGAAATTTCTTTCTTCCTCTCTGTGTATTCTTGTATACTGATTTCTAGCTCTTTTATATTCTTCCTTTGTTCTGTCATTATCTCTCTCTCCATTTGTTCCAAGCCTTATCCCTTTATTTTTTTTTGCTGTCATACACCTTTTGTTGAACCAGTCATTTCTCCAGTTCTCTTTGCCATGAACTTTTGGCACATACTTTCCCACACCCTTATTCCAGAAGTCTAGAAAGATATCCCACTTCTTTATACCTCGTTTCCTTGAATTCTCGCCAATTCGCTTCTTGGAAAAATTTTCTCAGTCCTGTAAAGTTTGCTTTCCCACAGTTGTATCTTCCATGACTATAGCTCACCTCTTGTCTCCCCACTTCCTTCTGTTGTTTGGAACTCTATCACTACATGATCACTTTTTCCTATAGGATACAGATATTCAGAGATTCAGTTGTCTGTCTGTCTATCTACTGCCAGACGCCTTAATTCCGTAAGGTGTCGCCACAAACAAATCGCCTCCATGTCGCCCTGTCCCCCATCATTTCACTGCCCTACTCCCATCTCTCACCCTCTCTCATATACCTCTCCATTCCATCCCTCCATCTCATCTTTAGCCTCCCCCTCCCTCTCCCCCCCTCCACCCCACTCACATACAATCTCCTTGTCAGTCTCTTACTCTCCATCCTCTCCACATGGCCAAACCACCTCAGTGTGTTTCTCATAATGCTTCCTATCACATCCACATCCACACCACAATACTCCTTCACTGCCTCATTTGTCAGTCTGTCTCTCCATGTGACTCTACAGGCTCCTTAAATATCTCATTTCCACTGCCCTCACACTTGAATTCTGTCCCTCCAACAAGGTCCAAGCTTCACTTCCATACATTAGAACTGGTATCACAATACTGTAATGTAGGAACTTTTTCACTTCCATGCTAACTTCTCTTTTTGTTATCACTACTTTCAAGGAACCAGCAACCTTTCTTCCTTGATGTACCCTTTCAATCACTTCACGCTCTAAACTTCCATTCTTACTCATCACCCTTCCCAGTACTTGAACACATTCACATTTTCTATTTCCTCTTCATCCAGCCACACTATACATTCACTGACTTCACTTCTCTCGAAAACCATAATTTTACTCTTCCCTACATTCACCTTTAGATTCCGTTTCTTACACACTCTCCCAAACTCATCCACCAAGCCTTGCAGCTCCCCTTCGTCTTCACTTAACAATGCAGTATCTTCTCCAAACAACAGTACGTGGAGTTTCCAAACACTGCTCTCTCTCATTAGGACCCTTCCAACATCCACTGCCCAACCTTGTATCTCTTTTATAACCCCACCCATATACAGACTGAACAACCATGGAGACATGACACATCTCTGTTTCAATCCAACCTTTAAGTAGAAAAATTCATTCAGTTCACTATCCACATGCACTGCAGCCTTAGTATCCTCATACATACTTTTCACAGCCTTCAGCAGTTTCCCATCTACTCCATATATTTTTAATAATTTCCACAATCCTTGTCTGTCCACCCTGTCATATGCTTTCTCCAAATCCATGAAGACCTCGTACAACTTCTTTCCCTTCCTTAGAAACTTTTCAACTAAAGACGTAAGAATGAATATCTGATCTGCACAACCTCCTCCCTTCCTAAAACTTCCCTGTTCTTCTCCAACTAATTCCTCTGTTATTTCCCAAACCATGTCAATAAGTATCTTACTGTATATTTTTCTTATTACACTAAGAAGACAAATGCCATTATGATTACCAGACACTTCTTTTTTCCCTTTTCCCTTTATACAGGGGAATAATTATACCTGACTTCCAATCCTCCGGGACTTTACCTTCCTGCCAGGCCAATCTGCACATCATCCTCATCCATTCTACTATTATCTCTCCTGCATGCTACAGCATTTCACCATACACTCCATCAATTCCTGGGGCTTGCCTTATTTTGATTTTCTTCAGTGCTTCCGGAACTTCCATCCTACTGATTTCTTCCTTTCTTCTCACATCCCTCTGTCTCCCATCCATTCCCCAGCCACTAATTCTCACATTATTTTCACTCTCTATGTTCAACAGTTCCTTGAAGTGTTCTCTCCATCTGTTCACTTTTTCTCCCGTCTCCATTAGTAGGAGTAGACTGTAGCACCAGTCGAGCAGTGCAGTACTCCTAAGGTGGAGGGAAAGCTGATGACAGGGAGAGCTGGAGCTCCTGTTTCATCAGCCCTCGGGACTAGTTCCTGACCATTCCCCTTTACTGAACTTTTTCATTGTTTCAGTAGCGTAGAGAGTAGACCAGCATGCTCTCCAGTACAAGATTCTCTAACTGTCAACACCAAACTACATGCACAGTACACACTACACTTCCTTTTCAAAATGAAAAAGTTATAAATGGCTTCATTAAACCAGGCCTCGGAGTCCTGGGGGAGGGGGGGGGACCATAAATGCCCTCATCTGCCCCTCTCCCAATGACAACTCAGAGAGATGCCTGGAACCACTGTCTGACTCACTTCTTCATTTCTGCAACATTCATGGCCTTTCCTCTAACTTTCTTTCTGTGGAACACCACCTCTCCTCCTCTAAACCTCACCTTCTCTTCTTAACAGAGACTCAACTGTCTGAGGCAACTGACAGCATACCCTATTTTGTATTCTCCTACTTTCCCTATACTCATTTCAAAGCCAAAAGTGGCTGTTGTGTATATGTATGCATCGACCTATCTTGCTCTCGTTTTCCTAAACTTGATTCTTCTGAATTCTCTACTCTCTGGCTTCGGCTCTCCGTCATTCTCTGATTAAATATATCTGCGCTGTTTACATATCACCTAATTCTACTGACTATCAAATATTCTTCGACTATCTTACTTCAGCGATGGAACACATTCTATCCATTTCTCCTTTCTCTGAAATCTCCATTCTAGGAGATTTCAGTGTTCACCACTACCTTTGGGTCTCCTCTCCTTTCACTGATCCACCCGGTGAACAAGCCTACACCTTTTCTATCCTTAATGACCTAGAGCAGCTTGTACAACACCCTACCTGTGTCCCTTACCGCCTTGGAGAGAGCTCCAACATACTTGACTTCTTCCTTACGACTAATCTTTCTGCTTACACTGATAATCTTTTATCTCTTTTGGGCTCCTCTGATCATAACCTTATTACCTTAAACTATTGTATCACACTGGTGCGGCCTGTGGACCCTCCAAAGGAACGTCATCTATGGCACTTTGGAGCTGCGGATTGGGAGGCCTTCAGGCAGTACTTCTTTGATTTTCCCTGGAATGATTATTGCTTCCATGGCTGGGAACCATCTGCGTGTGCCTTACGCATTATGTGGTTATTCTTTCGGGCATGGAAGCATACATTCCTTTCTCATATCCTTTGTCTAATGCAAGAAAGCCTTGGTTTAATCGCACTTGTTCTAATGCTGTCCTCAACAAGGAGAGGGCCTATAAAAGGTACCAGAGCCAACCCACCCCAGAGTCAAATTTTTCCTATGTTTCTGCCTGGATTCATGCTAAGTCTGTTCTTTGGTCTGCTAAAAATAATTTCATCCGCACTAAATGTTCTCAACTCTCCAACTCAAATTCTTCCCGCTCCTTCTGGAACCTTACCAAAAACCTTTCTAACAACTTTCTCTCATCATCCTTCCCTCATCTTTTCTACTCATGGCTCTGTATCTATTTCTTCTGCTGATAAAGCAGATCTCTTCGCTCAGACTTTCTCCTCCAGTTCCACCTTAGGCGATTCCGGTACTGTTCCTCCATCACTTCCCCCCTCAGACTTCCTCATGGCTGACATTAAAATTTCTTTAGCTGATGTATTTTCTGCCATCACTGGCCTCAGTACTAACAAGGCATTTGGGCCTGATGGACCCTCATGTTGTCCTCAAGAACTGTGCTTCTGTGCTTACACCCTGCCTAAGTAAACTCTTTTGCCTTTGTCTTTCAACTTGTACCTTTCCTTCTTGCTGGAAGTTTGCTCTCATTTAGTCAGTCCCAAAGAAGGGTGACCATTCAGAACCCTCTAACTATCGTCCAATTGCTTTAACATCTTGTGTATCAAAAGTATTCGAGTCTGTTCTTAACAGAAAAATTTTAAAGCATCTTTCCTATCACAAGCTTCTTTCTGATCATCAGTATGGATTCCGTCAGGGACGCTCCACTGGCGATCTTCTCACCTACCTTTCAGACACCTGGTCATCCTCCTTTCCGGACTTTGGCGAAAGCTTTGCCATTGCACTTGACATCTCAAAGGCTTACAATCGAGTCTGGCATAACTCTTTAATTTACAAACTGCCCTCTTACAGTTTCTATCCTTCTATCTGTGCCTTCATCTCTATCTTCCTTTCTGGTTGTTCTATAGCCGCTTTTGTAGACGGCCATTGTTCTTCTCGTAGATCTATCAACAGTGGTGTTCCTCAGGGCTCTGCCCTATCGCCAACTCTCTTCCTTTTATTCATCAATGACCTTCTAAGCAGTACATCTAACCCTATCCAGTTTTACGCTGATGAATCCACCCTTCACCTTTCCATTCGTTTCCTGCAACGTCCATCTCAGCAGTTACTTTAACAAACGAGGGATGAGGCTATGGCACACCTAATGTCTGACTTGGCTCGTATCTCTGACTAGGGTAAAAATAATCTTGTTGTTTTTAATGCATCAAAGACTCAGTTCTTACACCTGTCAACCTGACAAAATCTTACACAGGATTACCCGCTAATATTTAATAATGTCCAGCTCAGTCCTGCATCATCCTTGAACATGCTTGGGGTTTCATTCACTTGGGATTTATCTTGGAAAGAATATATTACATCTTTCGTGAAATCTGCATCCAAGAGATTAGGTGTGCTAAGCCGTCTCCAAACCATCTTTTACCCTGCACAGTTGTTGACTTTATACACGGGTTTTATTCGCCTCTGTTTGGAATACAACTCTCATGTGTGGGGAGGCTCCGCACATACAGCTCTTGTCAATAAGGTGGAGTCAGAGCCTTTCGTCTCATTAACTCTCCTCCTCTTGCTGGCTTCCTTCAACCTCTGTCTCTTCACCTCACTGTTACATATTTATCTGTTTTCTATCACTACTTCAATGGCCACTGTTCCTCTGAACTGTCTGCTTGCATCCCTTCACCTCTACTGCTGGCACATAGCATCTGTCTAGCAACAACCTCTCATCCCTTTTCTGCCCAACTCTTTATTGCCAGAGTTAACCATTACTCCTAGTCCTTCATTTATGCAACTGGTCAGGTCTGGAACTGTCTTCCTTCGTCTGTATTTCCTACTTCTTATGATCTCCAGTCTTTCAAACGCAGTTTGTCCAGGCATCTCGAAATGAAAGGATTTTGATTTTGGCTGTCTTTTGTATTGTTCTTGTTTTTTTCTTGGAAGGAGCAGTTTGCAGGCCCAGGCCTTTGGTTCCTTGTTCCTTGTATTTAAAGAAAAAAAAATCTACCATTTTTATCTTTCACTCCCCAATTGACTTCTTTGCCATCCTGTCTAACTCTCTTTATCTCTTTCCAGAACATTTTCTTACATTCCCTCCACTTTACACTCAAATTCCATCCAAATTCCTCATCCACTCTCATCCTACTCTATCTTGCTAATCTTTTCACCTCTCTTTTCCTCTCTCTGTATAACTCTCTCTTTCATCTCTTAACTTCTTCCACGCCCCTGTTTCTCATCCACTGACTATATGCTTTCTTCTTTTGTGCCACAGCCTGTCTCACCTCTTCATTCTACCATGCTGTTCCTTGCACCCCCTTTCGTCTTTTCACCCCACACACCACCTCACATGCTGCGCAGATTTCTTTTGTGAATATCTTTCACACACCTTCCATGTCCCCCATCTGCTCCAGTCCATATTTACCCAATCGCTTCTCCACTTCTCTCTTATTTTCTGCTTTTTTTTTCTTCCTCTTGTAACCCCTTCACCCTCCATGCATATACTACTTCCTCCTGTACTTCCATTCTTCTATTTCTCCATTTCACTTGGACTTTTATTCTCACCACCATTAAGTGGTGGTCAGAAAGTCCACTCCTCCATCCTCTATATGGTCTTGCATCCATTACACAGCTTATTCTTTCTTCCACACACTCATAATCAATCACTGCCTTCCGTTCATTCAGTTCACCACCCACCCTTCTCATTACTCACCACCTATTCTTATGGATGATTTTGTGCCTGACGAGGGTATTGGTTATCACCATCCCCCTCCCAGCACAGATGTCCACTAAAGCACTGCCATTCTCATCTATCTTAGGAGGCACACCCTACTCACCAACTACTCCATCCACCATCACATTTCCTACTTTTCCATTTATTTTGCCAATCAGAAACACTCTCTCATTCGTTTCAAACTTTTCCATGAACGCTTCTACATTTGTCCAGAACTCTTCTCTCATTCTGCTTGCACAATCTTGCATTGGTGCGTACACGCACACAATCGCCCACATTTGTAGTCCAACTTTCTGTCTTACCCACTCAATCCTTGAGCTAACTGATCCATATTCCCTTCCATTCTCCTTCTATTTGTTACTCACAACAATAAACACTCTTTCTTTTGCCCTCTCATTCTCACCTACTCCTGCGCACCTACTCCCCATCCATACTCCTATTGTCTCACACTCTCATCTTTCCAATTAGTTTCAGTTAAGCCACATACATCCACTTTCGTACCCTCAAGCACCTGAACAATCTCTCTATCCTTCACCTCATCATTTGCACCCCTCGCATTCCACATCACAGTTCGTATCATGTCCTTCATTCAGCCCTTAGTTGTCATCTTTTGGTCAATCCTGGTTCAAGGATTCTAGTTGTTTTCCTGGGATGGGCTCTAACCCTCCGCCAACCCACTTGCTGCCACATATGGAACACATGTTGGTTGGTTATAAGCTTACCACCCAGCATTGTAAATGCTTTCCTGGTTTACAGGATATCATTTAGCTTGCCACTCAATGTAGAGCTACCCTAAAAACAGAGTACCACTACACTAAGTGGTTGGATGATGGGCGCCCCCACCTACCACAGTCGTATCAGGTTTTTTGGTTAAAATTAAATCTAGTCTTGCTGGTGTGCCATCCCCCCTAAATCTTGACTCTTCTTTGACCCACTGGGTCATTACATTATCCATTGCTATATTTAGCAGTATACAGTATGACCTCACTACAACGGACTTCAGTACACCGGAAGGCGCTTTTTTCGGAGTCAGGAAGCCAACTTGAATTATGTCTTATATATCAGAAAAACTCTGAAAAAGCTAGAAGTGGTCCGGACTGCCTAACCTCATGGCGGGGTGCCCATATTGTCGGCGAGGTTTGTATGTTCATGCGTTGGTTGGTGGTGGGCTGGCAACATAACTATTCTAAGTGTACATACAGTACAGTATTTGAAGTGTTTATAATTAAAATATACCCATAATGTTCTTTCTAAATGCTAAAAAATTAGAAAAGGGGTCTGCATTAATATTAAGATATCAAGCTTTAATCATTAAACACGGTGAGCAGTGTGTGTGTTCCTGCTTCAGTTCGTGGTGAGCTGGCAGCGTCACTATTTTTCCTCCACATCATTTCCCCCCAGCGTCATTTTCCCTAAGTCCCTGATATACTGCTCGACGGTGACGAATGATAAGTGAAATATACAGACAGAGTGATCGTATTTGTTTGTAAGATTGTAAAAATTAAGGTGTATAAAGTGTACAGTACAGTATTTGAAAAATTCTTAAAATTAAGTACACCACACAGCACACACACACGGTACATACAGTACAGTACTTTAAGTGTTTATAATTAAGTTATACCCATAATGTTCTTTCTAAATGCTCAAAAATTAGAAAAGGGGTCTGCATTAATATTAAGACTGTGTGTGTGTTCGTGCGTCGGTTCGTGGTGAGCTGGCGACATCACTATTTTTCCTCCACGTCATTTCCCCCCAACGTCATTTTCCCTAAGTCCCTGATATACTGCTCGTCGGTGATGAGTGATAAGTGAAATATACAGAGTGATCATATTTGTTTGTAAGATTGTAAAAATTGAGGTGTATAAAGTGTACTTGAAAAATGCTTAAAATTAAGTACACCACACGTGTACACACTCACGGTATGGGCAAAACCTCCGATTCCCATCCACAATTCAGCTCTTTAAGTGAAAACAATTGGGACAGTGATTCACTGTTCCTTGATGATGACCCTGAAGATAATGGGAAATTATTTTGAAGGATTTGCTCTGAAAAATCCTTCGTCAGGTGCTGAAAGATAACACAAGGCAAGGTGGGTGTGTAAACTGTAGTGATAGCCAAGGGAGTGTGAATGGTAACATAAGAAAATTGTTTCTTATTTTTTTATTATGAGTTTTATTGTGTCCAAGCCTTGCTTAAATTTTACTGTGTCATGCAATAAGTTATTTGTAGTTGAATTTGAGAAAAAAATAAGAGGCAAATGAGATATTACCACAAGTCAAAATGGACTGGTGCAGATGAAGCAGGATGGTGGACATGATGCTTTTAATAAGCGAAATTATCTTATTTTGTGTGTTATATATGGCCATTGTCGAGTCTAAACCTTGCTAAAACTATACTCTGTAATGCAACAAATTATTTTTAGTGGAATTTTAGAAAAGTTAAGGAGCAAAAGGGATAGAAATAACTGGTGGGGTGATGCAAGTTGGTGGCTATGACACTTCATGTATGAAAAATTTCTTCCTGTGAGTACAGTATTACAATGGCCTTTATCGAGTATAAACCTTACAAAAACTGTACTGTGTTATGCAATAAATTATTTATAGTGGCCTTTGAGAAAAGTTAAGAGGTAAATGAGTTAATGCCCCGATTTAGAAGGAAATGGTGGAATGAAGTAGGATTGTGGCCATGACTCTTTTCATGTATGAAAATATCTTAGCAGGGGGAAATCCCCATGTCGCTTTTTTCGGAATATCGCGTTTTTCAGAATGACTTTGGCCCCAATTAGTCCGTTCTAGTGAGGTTTTACTGTACTGCCGAATCTTCACGGCTTCCTGAGTCACCGCACTACTCCCAGTTTACCTCTTTACAGTTAAAGTCATCCATCAGGAATATTTTGTTGCTTTTCTTAATCACTTTCTGTAGGTATCTAACCATGTCTGGCAACATCTCTTGATATTCCTCCTCATTCCATGCTGTTGTCTTGGGGGGGACATGCCACTGCGATGTCTCTCTGGCCTTTTCTCCGGTTTCTGTTACTATGTTTATCACTTAAGCCATACGTTCTCCCACTTCCTCACTATCCACATTTAGACTGTTTTTCACTGCTATCATCACTCCTTATCCCTTTTTTTTCTCTCTCTTCTCCATAGTTTGTATTTCCCATCTCCCGTTTGGATTTCAGTACTCTCTCTTAACTTGGTCTCTACAAAGCACATGATGTCTGGCTCATGTACCCTCAAGAAATCTATTTCTAGCCTTTGCTGAGATTAGACTATCTGCATTAGTTGATGCCACTTTCAGTCTTTATCATTGTTTTTTTATTCTGTTCTTTCCCCCTTTCTCTTTCAATACCACTTCCTCAGCTTCTGATCCATAACCCTCCAATAGAACTCAGTCGTCTCTTCCTCTGTTCTCTGAGCGTTTTTTTCCTTTGCTTCCTTAACAAGTTCCTTTATTTTAGCTTTCTTTTCCTCATTTGCATCTCTCCTTATCCAGATATTTTTGAATCCCTCCTTATATGCTAATTTCCAAGTCTTGGTGATTATTTAATTTACCATGACCTGAGATTGAAAATTTTCTTCTAGTGGCCTTGCCCCTCCCTACACATATTTTCCCAGTCTAAACTCTTCTTTCATATCCTCTTGGGCTTTGTAATTTCCTTCCATAACTATTGACACTATTTCCTTCGCCATTCTTAGTTCTTCCCTTTGCTCTTTCTGACCTCACTGACATAGGGTCCATCTTAGAAGTAAGATAGTCAAAGAATGTGTCATAGTCAGTAAGATTATGGGATAAGTAAACAGCACATATATTTAGTCAGAGAATGACAGGACAGCCAAATCTAGAGTAGAGAATTCAAAAGATTCAAGTTCAGGAACACGAGAGCAAGATATGTTGTTGCCTACATATACATAACGGGCATCTTTGGCTTTGAAATGACTATAGAGAAAGAGGGAGGATACAGAAAAGGGTTTTCTGTCAGCTGTCTCAGACAGTTGAGTCTCAGTGAGGAAGAGGTGAGGTTTAGAGGAGATGTGGTGTTCAACAGAGAGAAAGTTAGAGGAAGGGCTGCAAATGTTGCAGAATTGAAGAAGTGAGTCAGACAGTGGATCCAGGCATCTCACTTGGTCATCACTGGTAGTGGGGCGGATGGTGGGGGCTTTGATGGTTCCCACCTCCTGGGAATTCCAAGGCTTTGTGACAAGATGCTTTTTTTTTTTTTTTTTTTTTTTTTTTTAAATAGGAGGTTTAGTGTGTAATGTGCATGTAGTTTGGTGCTGACAGTTAGAGGAATTTGTGTTGGAGAGCATGCTGGCCTTCTCTTAGTGTTACTGAAACACTGAAAAGGTTCAGCAAAGGGGGGTGGTCAGAAGCTAGTCCCGAGGGCTGATGAAACAGGAGCTCCAGCTCTCCATGTTGTCAGCTTTCCATCCACCTTGGGAGTACTGCCCTGCTCAACTGCTGCTGCAGTCTACTACTCCCTATTGGAGTATGTTGATTACATATGAGTCCAGGGGGAAATATTAACCAGATTGACTATTTTCAGATCTGGAGGGGTGATAGTAGGTTGGTAAGGGATATTAAAGTTATTGGGAGCAAAGAGTGTGTGCAGCAACACAAATTACTGATATATGACATAGTGCTTAAGGAGCAGGTGTTGAAGAAGAGGACCTAATAACCCAGGAGGATAATATGGAAGTTGAAAAACAAGCAGTAAAGGATGCCTTCTATAGTGAGAAGAGGAATGTGGTGGCTGAACATGGAGCTGTTGACATAACTATTAAAAACAGTACAGAGCTCTCAAGAACAGTCTCTTTGAAAAGTACTGATTCAGTGTGTGAATGGACAAGGGGTCCTCCAAGACTTAAAGCAACATGGTGGTAGGATGAAGGTGTAGAAGTCACAGTTAAGGAGAAATAAAGACTTTTCCAGTAATGGAGAGAGGGGTGGTAACAGAATGAAATACTTGACTGCCAAACATAAGGCTAGAAAGAAGGTATACAGGGCAAAATCTGAGTCTCACAGACGTGTACTGGATAACAAAGTAGTACCGAAAAGAAGAATATTGTATTTAAGAATATTGTATTGGCAAATCAGATGAAGAGGGAAAACAGAGATATCATAGATGAACAGTCTGTTGTCTCCCCTGCATTTTCTTTTTCTTGTTACCTCATTCTGTTGCAGGTGTTCTCACAGCAGAACTTTATGCTTTTTTTTTTTTTGCTCTGAAGTCACTGTTTCGTTCCTCTTCCTCCTCTTTTGTTATCTTGTCCAATTCTCACAGTGTGCTTTCTTCTCTACAGACCTCCTCTTCATCTTATTTCCTTGTCATCCAGATTCATGAATGGGTTCTCCATTTTTGTGTGCACAAGAAGTTGATTAAATTTTTTTTGGGTCCTTGTTCACGTTGAAATTGCCAGTAATGAACGTGCAGACTCGCTGGCTTGTTCTACTGCTCTGTCTTTCACATCTTCTCCTCGACACAATCCTGCTCTTGATTGTTTTCCTGTTCTTACTCACCTCTTTTGTGACCTTTGGCATACTTCTTGGGACTCCCAGGTCACCAATAAGCTTCATCCTGTTAAACCTTCTGTTCTTCCTTGGTCTGTTTCCACTCGACCTCAATTGTTAATAGGAGACTGTCTTTACTCGTCTTCACTTGGGCCACACCCGCCTTACTCACTTTCACTTAATGAATGGTAATCCCCTGCCAGTTTGTTGTAACCCCCCGTCACTTTGTTGATGTTGTAACTTCCCTCTGACTGTCCGACACCATTTTCTCGACTGTCCGTTCATACTTCACAACTGTCACTCTGCTTTTCCCTTCCTCTCGTTATTACCCCATCCCCCGTTGCTTGCTGATTTTCTTGTTGACTCTCCTACATTTCCTTTCAGCTCTGCGTATTTTGCATCTAATGTAATTGTCCTTTATTCTTTGTCACCTTAGTACCACATAGCTTTTCTAGGCTTGGTGCTAGTTTTTCTTGTTATTCATTCATTATTCGATGATGAGCAGTGTGTTAAGAATCAAGGAAAGGTAGTAGTGGACAGTGAGGATATTAAAGACGCCTGGAGAGAACAGTATAACTGGTTACTGAATGAGGAGTTTGCTTGGAAGAGGGAAGGTTTGGAGTCAGCAAATCCAGTGTTTGTACCTTGGCCGTTGATTGATGCTGCTGCTGTTAGGAGAGCAACAGGCAGGATGCAGTTGGGAAAGGTGGCAAGGTGGCAGGTGTGTCTAGGTTGACTGCTGAAATGTTGATGGCTGAAGAGTGTGGTTGTAAATGTGTACAGTGCCATGGAAAGAAGGAATTCTAGAGGCATAAAACGTTTGGATCAGATAATGAGGGTAATGGAGAGAATCCTAGAAGGTATGATAAGGGAAAGAGTGAATATTGATGAGAATCAGTTTTGGTTTGTTCCAGGCAGAGACCACTGATGCCTTATTCATTTTCCAACAGCTTCAGAAAAAATAAATTGGAAAGAAAGGGGAGCTGTACTTTGGTTTCTTTGGTTTGGAGACTGCCTTTGACAGAGTCTGCTGGGAGATGGTGAAGTGAGCAGTGAGAAAGCTTGGGATTGAGGAGTGATGGTTAGAGTGGTTATGGCTATGTATGTGGGTGTTTGCACCCAGGTGAGAGCGAATGGAGATTTGAGTGATGAGTTTTCCATGAATGTTGGCATGCACTAGGGGTCAGTCTTGAGCCTCTTATTGTTTGTCATGGTGCTTGAGGCTCTCTCATTTGACTTCAGAATTTGACTTCCATGGGAAATGTTGTATGCTAATGACTTGGTATTTGATTGCAGGGAATGAAAGAGAGACAGAGGAAAGGTTAAGGAAATGGAGAGACTGAATGGAACACAAGGGTTTGACAGTAAATGTGGCTAAAACAAAAGTGATTATATCTAGGGCAGGTGGCAATACTGTAAAAGCAGAGGGAATGTGGGCATGTGCGGTTCCCCACAACGGTTTGATGATTTCGTGTTTGCAGTGTGTCGGAAAGAGCATGTAGAGATTGTCAGGCATGAAAGAAGCGATCTTGCTGGAGAGTATTTTGAGTGTGTGGAGGAGTTTTGCTATTTGTTATGTGCAAGCGGTGGTGCTGAAATGAGCTCTGTGGCTTGGGTAAGGAGTGGTTGGAGGAAGTTCGGAAAGCTGTTGCCCCTCTTAACATTGAAAGGGCTCTCCCTCCAAGCTAAGAGATCTTTGTATGCAGCATGTGTTAGGAGTGTAATACTGTATGGCAGTGGGACCTGGGCAGTAAAGGACAAGAATATTCATTGGCTCAAACTTACAGGACAGTGATTAGATTGATGTGTCGTTTGTCCTTGAGTGCGAGGCCTGAGGGGACTAGGATTATGATTGACGAGATGAGAGGAAGGATGGGACTTGAATGTATTGTTGTTGTGATGAGTGGTGGATTGAAATGGTTTGGACATGATGAGAGGATAGAGGATGACAGTTGGGTGCAGAAGGTGACTTAAGTGTAAATGTCGGTAGGGTTGCAAGAGGCAGACTGAAAAAGACCTGGGAATAGTGTTTAGGGTGTGTCTTCAGGGATGGGGGACTGAATAGGGAGGCTGCAGTAGATTGAGTAGCTTGGCAAGCTGCCATTATTTGACCAAGGCCAAAATGTGCAAGCATGTTGGAGCCTTTATGATCAGTTGGATACGATACGAACAAAAGGTATTGACAAGTGATCAGAATGGATGGGTGAACATTGTATGGATTTTGTAGTTGACAGAATTACTTGATTTGGCAGAGTATGTGAAGTCTGTCATGATCATCATTGTCCTGACTCATTGCCCACCTAATGATGGAGTGAGGTAGGATCGAGAAACAAGGAAAGAAGTTTGAAAGTGAGAGAACTGTCAACAGCTTGTCCAGTAAAAGCACTCACAGATTCATATGTAGCTCTTGGAATGCACACTCCACCCCACAAGCCTAACCATTTTTTTTTTTTTATTTTTTTAATTTTTTTAATGGCATATCTAGTTAGTAAAACAGAGACCAACTGTGTGCAGATGGTTTTGTTTGTGAAGCAGAGATAGGATTCCAGAGTCCCAAATGAGTGCCTTGCCAGTTTCACTGGGCATGGTGTTTGTTAAATACAGTAAGTCCTCATTTTTCGCTGTTTTGATGTTCTGCCAAAACTTCGCGAAACGTGAAATGACGAAGTGTGAAGTTAAGAACCAATGGGAAAAATTGATGGGCGTTCCAGTGGGACAGCTACCTTACCATACCAAAGTCCTATAACACCAAACAGGCCCTACCCAAAATTAAATATGGAGTGTTTACTGGTTGCTTATACAGCATAACACAATAAACATGTACCTGAAATGACATTAGAACTGTCATAAAGAGCTGCAAACCAAAAATCCTTACCAGAAATAAAGTAAACATTGGCGTGAGTGGCAGGTGAAGGTGTGTTACTGTTGAGGGTGGATGGGCTAGCTACTGGGTGACATGGGCCTCTCTGGGGAAGCCCTATCACCTAAGCCGAAGCCCTCGAAGTCGAATTCAGGCTCCAGCAACTCCACTTCCTCTCTGTTCACTTCTCCTCCTCCATCCTCCTCTCCTGTCACATCTGAGTCTTGCATAATAGCAGCCACATTCTGTGTCACATTAAAAAAACGTGTGATCCTGGCTTTTCTCTGCTCCAGTAGGTTTCTGTTGTAGACTGCCATCAGTTGAGACTTCAGATCATTCAAGGTGGATAGGATCTGGGTAGCCTCAGGCATACTCCCGGTGTATGTCTCGAAGGTTGTTGCCATGTTGGTTTTGGTGGACAGGCTGTGGCACAATTTGTGGGTGGTCATCTTCTCCTGTGCAGTGTGCTCTGGCCTTTCAGTGTCTTCAGTAGAGTTCATGTCTTCCTCTGTTATGTCAACCACACCTGAGTCTGAGTTGTAGTGTGTCAAGTGGTGTCTTACAACCGTTTTGTCCACCTCTGCTGTGTGTAGGCTTATGCGTCTGATCGCACAAAAAAACAAACTCCATTAAGTGAATATTGATACAGTAAAGAACAGTGGCACAAATAAAGATTAGGTGGAAAAAAAACACACACATTTACTTTATTATTTTATGTGCACTCACCTGCTTGTTGAGAGGTTCCTTGTTTTTCCTTAGGGGTATGATGCAACATAACAGTAACCAATGTTACTGACTTTCATTACAATGCTGCATATATTTCCCCTGAATTGTTCTAACTAACACTTGGTGGGTTAACTAAAAAAACTAACTCCATTAGGTGGATATTGATACAGTAAAAAGCCACAGCACAAATAAAGGTTGAGGGGGAAAAAAACACACACATTTACTTTATTGTTATTTTACGTGCACTCACCTTCTTGTTGAGAGGTTCCTTGTTCTTCCTTAGGGGTATAATACAACATAACAGTAACCAGCGTTACTGATTTTCAATACAATACTGTATATTCTTCCCCTGAATTGTTCTAACTGACACTTGGTTGGTTAACTCAAAAAACTAACTCCATTAGGTGGATATTGATACAGTAAAAAACCGTGGTACAAATAAAGGTTGAAGGGAAAAAAACACACACATTTACTTTTATTGTTATTTTACATTCACTCACCTGCTTGCTGAGGGGTTCTTTGTTCTTCATTAGGGGTACAATGCAACATAACAGTAATCAATGTTACCGATTTTCATTACAGTACTGTATATTCTTCCCCTGATTTGTTCTAACTAACACTTGGTTGGTTAACTCAAAAAACTAACTCCATTAGGTGGATATTGATACAGTTAAAAACCGTGGTACAAATAAAGATTAAGGGAAAAAAAACACAGACACATTTACTTTATTGTTATTTTACGTGCACTCACCTGCTTTTTGAGAGTTGCCTTGTTTTTTCTGAGTGTCCTTATGGTGCTGTCAGGAGCCCCAGTCAAGCGACGTATCTCAGGGCCTGTCAGCCCCTCCTCAATGAGCTGCAAAATCCTCTGCTTCATGGCTGCACAAAAAACACATTGGCGAAGGGGTTTGTAGTACCGCCGCTGTATTGATAGAGGGCAGGGTGGTTGCAAGATGGCCACCAACAAATGAGCATCAGTATGTGTCGTCTGCTGAGTGTCAACTGCAGCTGGAATCGGTGACGAAAACTGCGAAAAAGTGACGAAGTTTGTGACATGTCGGAAACTTTTTTCTATCGCGAAAAATGAAGCGTAGAAGTAAAATGCGTCGAAGTACGAGGACTTACTGTATACTGTTATGTATTATGCATCTTTGGATACTCTCATCTTGGAATTATTGCTAGAATACTTATGATATAAAGTTCCATATCATAGAATGAATGCATTGATCAGTACTGTATTTTTAAAAGGAATTAATTTGCATTAATGCTATAAATATAGTATCATCATCATCCTCACCATGTTTTACACTATTAAAAAGTGCATAGAATCCGGAATAAGAACAGAAAAGCTCAAAAGTTGGAAAACTACCTACAGTTTATTGTACATTGTATTTATTGTATGTGCTGTATGAAAGTTTTTTTTTAAATCTTCATTGTTCTTACATAATATTCTTGTATTTTCCAGCAAGCATAGAGCAGATGACGGTATTGGACCGAATATCCTCGGACACCCTTATCTTCCTTCAGTTGCACAAGCGTGTTTGGCCAACTGCCCAACGTGACGCACTTTTCTGGTCCCACATTCGTCAAATCCCATCCTCTCACCCAGCTAATGGCCCTGCACATGACACATGGATTGTCTGTAACCATTCCACTGAACATCCTGATGCTCCCGTAAGTTCACAAGAATTAGGAAATTCCAGGCTTAGATATTTTGAGCTCATAATGTACTGTATAATGAAATTTGTAGCATGTGTCACTAGCCATCAGTATATTTTGACCATTCCCCTTTGCTGACTTTTTCAGTGTGACACTAACACAGAGAGTAGGCTAGCTTACTTTCCCAAACACCTTTCTCTAACTATCTCATGCACTTCAGTCGAGCCTCGATATGCGATAGGATTGCATCAAGTGAAGACCTATTGCATAATGAATTATCACATAACAAGGTCGGTATAATGGGTTCAGTAGGGTAAGGGAGGATGACCTTGACCACGAAGCCCATAATGACCAAAAAAGTAACTCTGCCACTCATTTGAAGTTTGTCCCGTGCTTATATGAGCAGTTACCAAGGCCCCCCCCACCCCCCCACCCCACCTTCCAAGGCAGGGAGACAGTTGGAGGGCCAAGACGATCACACAAAAAGATATTCTGTCACTTCATTTAATATTGCACACTGCACTACAATACCCCCACACAGTGAGCTTCATAGTGAACGAATCACCTAGTGAACGAGGGGGGGTTATCGGGTCCACAAAACCATAATGAACAAGTTGAACCCCGAGTGAATGAAATCGGGGGAAAGAGTAGGTCTCAGGGGGAAAATGAAAAATGTATAACTATGAATACTAGGAATAACTACCGAGTCGATTATCACGAGAGAATCGACTCGTGATATCAGGTGGTGATTTCACTTTTATGCTGGCTTACTTCGCCAATTCTCTAGAGTCAAGAATTTATAAACTTTCTCAGCAGTACACAGCAGAGACTAAATGCTCAAGAAGGCTGTATTACTGTACTGTTGGCCTCTGAGAAAGTTAGTTTCTCCCCTTAACATTCAAAAAATAATAATAATAAACAGGATCTTGGCTGAGCCAAACTCCTAGCTAGCACAACGGATTTAAGAATTAATACCAAGAGCTGGCCTAAGTACCAGTTGTGATTAATATAAGGAGTTGTGCTAACTCGGAGTAGCAAAAGTATACTAAAAATATGTGGGGAAATCAAACACGACTGTTACATTTAACAAAGCTCAAGAAATGAACTGTAAATTTATTAATTACAAGAAAATAAATTTACATTACATGAATCAATTCAAAATCAAAGAAAGGGAAATGCACTCACTCAAGCAATCAGACAAATAGCTAAAAAGCCTTAAGCCTAGGAAAAACAAAAAAGAAATACTAATCAGTAAAGATGAGACCGTCGCTGCTCTACTCGATTACCAAGTTGGTGGAAGATTCGGGAAAACGCTGATACTGCAGGATTTCAAGTCACTTGCGTTGGGTATCGCAAACCCACTCTTCGTGACTGCTAAAGGACGACTACTGTGTTTTTGAGTGTCCAACGTAAGGGACGTGTGAAAGAGGCATTGGCAAGTAACGACCAGGGAGGCAAGTACAAAGAAATGACAATTCGAAAATTATTGCTCAGAGGAATGCACTGTCTGTACATAAAGACAATCACTCGCGAAAGAATGACGAAAGTTTTGACAATTTGATGCAAATACAAGTACACGAGTGGATGGTTAAGAGATTGAGCAAAATCTCATGCATTTTAGAACTATTCATCGCTCCCGCAAAATCAATCGATGTCACGATTTACAATACATAATTTCACGAT